>JAKELJ010000687.1:0-17818 GCA_025594165.1 Tamias sibiricus
TTCAGCTTTTGAGTTTCCTTTGAAACCAAACAGAAGCACAGTGTGCTCTTGTGAACGAATAGTGTGTCTGCGTTTTTAAAAATTCTAGATTAACCATTTAAGAATAAACTCACAGCGTTTTTCAGGCATGTTCGCCTAATCAGGGTAAAAATCCAATAGGCTCTAAACAATAAACCCGTGTG
Organism: Tamias sibiricus; assembly: GCA_025594165.1. Classification (NCBI taxonomy): domain Eukaryota; kingdom Metazoa; phylum Chordata; class Mammalia; order Rodentia; family Sciuridae; genus Tamias; species Tamias sibiricus. The sequence goes on from JAKELJ010000687.1 coordinate 183, forward strand.
GTGGATTGAACAAATTATGGGGAGGAAGCATGGGGGCACAAGAGGAGAAACATTTTGTCAGGTGTTTCATTGAAATACACAAAGAAACTGGTATGTACCCTCAAGCCAAGAAAACATGGAATTATTTCAGTTGGCTAAAAACCTAAAACTAAAACGCTTTTGGTGTGTTTGAAACTCTTTTGCTACCTAGTGATTCAAGCTTTGTGATACTTTGAACCAGGACAGAAGACAGTGTGCCTTGTGAATGAAGTGTTGTCTGGTTTTTTTTTAAAAGGGGTTTCTACATTAACATTTAAGAATTAAACTCACAGGCGTTTTTCAGGATTTTCGCTTTAATCAGGGTGTAACAATCCAATAGACTGTAAACTAAACACCTTGATGGTGGGATGACCATACGGTGGGAGCATTGAGGGGCACATGAGAGACCATTTTGTCTGAGTATTCATTGAAATACACAAAGAAACCTAGTGCCCAGAAGCTAAGAAACATGGATTGATTTACAGTTCGCTACTAAAACGCTTTTCTGTGAGTTTGAAACTCTTTTTTTACTATGTGATTCAGCTTTGAGAAACGTTGAACAGGAAAGAAAGCCTGTGTGCACTTGTGATCTGATGTGCTGATTTCTGCATTTTCAAAGGTTCAATTCATTATAAACCTATGAGGAAGAAATTAAACTAACAGGCGTTTCAGTGAGAAATTCGCCCCCTAATCAGGGTAAACATCCAATAGGCTTCTAAACAAAAAAAACCGTGATCGTGGGATGACCACATTTGGAATTAGGTGCCATGCGGGCCCAAGAGAGAATCATTTTTTTTGTCAAAGTTAGAATTGCAATACACAAAGGAACCTAGTTCCCAGAAGCTAAGAAATTGGAAAGATTTTCAGTGGGCTAAATCGTTTTCTCTGAAGTTTGAAAACTCTTTTGCTACCTAGTGATTCAGCTTTGAGATTCTTGAACCACGACAGGGAGCACAGTGTGCCTCTTGAGATCTGAAGTGGCTTCCTTCCTGCATTTTCAAAGTTCGTGCATTAACCAATGAGGAATTAAACTAACAGGCGCATACAGTGGAAATTCGCCTCATCATGGTAAACATCCAATAGGCTCTAAACAAAAAACCCTAGATGGTGGGATTGACCGAAATTGGGGGGAGCCTATGAGGGGCACAAGAGAGAAACATTTTTTTCAGGAGTTTCATTGAAATACACCAAAGAAACCTGAGTACCCACAAGCTAAGAAACATGGAATTATTTCCATTTGTCTAAACAGCGCTCTTTCTTTGAGTTTGAAACTCTTTTGCTACCTAGTGATTAAGCTTTGAGATTACTTGAACCAGAAGAGTAAAAGCACAGTGTGCTCTTGTGAACAAAAGTTTTTTTTTCTGCCATTTTTAAAGTAATAGCATAAACCCATTTTAGAAAATGAACTCACAGGCGTTTTCAGGACATTTTTCGGCCTAATCAGGGTTAAACATCCAATTAGACTGTTAACACAAACACCCTTGATGGTGAGATGAACCAAACTTGGGGTGCACTGAGTGGCACATGAGAGAATTGATTTTTTCAGAGTTTCATTGGAAAATACACAAAGAAATCCTTAGTACCCACTGGACAAAGAAAACAAAATAATTATTTCCATGTCGCTAAAAACGCGTTTTCTGTGAGTTTGGAACAAAACTCTATGGCTAACCTAATAGATTCAGCTGTTGAGAATACCTTGAACCAAAACAGAAGCACACTGGTGCTCTTGTGATCAGAAGTGCTTTTCTGCATATTCCAAAGGTTCTAGCATCTAACCATTGTGGAATTAAACTACAGGCGTATTTCCGTGAAATTCGCCTTAATCAGGGTACACATCCAATAGGCTCTAACACACAAAAACCTGTGATGGTGTATTGACTAAATTTGGGGAGCCATGTGCGGGCACAAGATATGAATCATTTTTCAGAGTTTCATTGAAATACACAAAAGAAAACCAAGTGCCCAAGAAGCTAAGAAACATAGAATTTATTTCCAGTTTGGCTAATTCGCTTTTCTCGTTGAGTTTGAAACTCTGTTTGCTTACCATAGTGATTCAGCTTTGAGGATACATGAAGAACCCAGGACTCAGAGCACATGAGTTGCTCTTGTGAACTCGAAGTGTTTTCTGCGTTTTTTAAAAGTTCATAGCATTTAACCATTTAAGAATTAAACTCATAGGCGTATTTCAGGCATTTTCGCCTAATTCAGGGTAAATATTCCAATAGACTGTAAAGAAAACACCCTTGAATGGTGGCATGACCAAACTTGGGGATCCTTGAGGGGCACATGTGGGAATCATTTTTTTTCAGAGTTTCCGTTGAATATACACAACGAAACCTGGTGCCCAGAGTCTAAGAAACATGGAATAATTTCCAGTTCGTCGAAAACGCTTTTCTGTGATGTTTGAAACTCATTTGTTTTTTTTTTTTTATTTTTACCTAGTGGATTGCAGCTTGCGATACTTGAACCCATTAAATGATGCACAGTGTTGCTCTTGTGATCAGAAGTTGGCTTTTCATGCATTTTTAAGTCTAGCATTTAACCATTGAGGAATTAAACTAACAGCGCGTTTTCAGTGAAATTCGCCTAATCAGGGCTATACATCCATTTAAGGCTCTATACAAAAACCTGTGATCGAGGGATAGACCCAAATTTCGGGAGCCAAGAGGGGCTAACAAGAGAGAGAATCATTTTGATCAGAGATTTCATTGCCAATCCACAAGAGAAACGTAGTTCCCAGAAAGCTTAAGAATACATGGAATTATTTCGCAGGTGGCTAAATGGCTTTTCTGTTAGTTTGAAACTCTTTAGCTACCTAGTGATTCAACTTTGAGATACTTGAAACCAGTGAGAGAAGCACAGTGTTCTCTTTGTGAACTAAAGTGTTGTTCTGTGTTTTTAAAGTTCTAGCATAACAACCATTGAAGAATTTAACTCAAGAGGCGTTTTCCAGGCATTTTCGCCTAATCAGGGTAAACATCCAATAGACTGTAAACAAACCACCCTTGATGATGGATGACCAAAAGTGGGGACAGCCTAGATGGGACAACATGAGAGAATTCATTACTTCAAAGATTCATTGGAAATACACAAAGGAAAAACTTATGTGCCCAGATGTCTAAGAAACATGGATTTATTTCCAGTTCTCTAAATCCGCTTTTCTTCTGTGAGTTTGAAACTCTTTTGTTACCTAGTGATTCAGATTTAGAGATACTTGAACCAGGAACAGAAGTCAAAGTGTGCTTCTTGTTATACTGAAGGGCTTTTCTGCTTTTTCAAAGTTCAAGCTATTTTAACAATTGATGGAAATTATACTAACAGGCGTTTTCAGTGAAAATTCGCCTAATCAGGGTAAATATCCAATAGACCTCTAGATAAAAAACCCGTGATGGGGGGAAGAACCAAATTTGGGGAGGCCATGCAGGTGCAGAAGATAGAATCATTATGTCAGAGTTTCATTGAGAATACACATAATGAAACCTAGTACCCAGAATCTACAAAAACCTGAAATTATTTCCTGTTGGCTAAATGGCTTTTGCTGTGAGTTTTTGAAACCTCTTTTGGTACCTAGTGATTCAGTCATGGAGATACTTGAACCAGGACAGTGAAGCACAGTGTGCTCTTGTGATCTGAAGTGGTTTTTCTGCATTTTCAAAGTTCTATCATTTAACCATTTGATGAATTACTCTACATACGTTTTCAGTGAAATTCGCCCCTAAATCAGGGTAAATATCCAATAGGCTCTAAACAAAAAAACCGTGATGGTGGATTGACCAAATTCTTGGGAGCCATGAGGGCACAAGAGAGAATCATTTTGTTAGAGTTTCATTGAAATACACAAAGAAACCTAGTACCCAGAAGGCTAAGAAACATGGAATTAATTCCAGTTGCGCTAAAACGCTTTTTTCTGTGAGTTGGAATCTCTTCTGCTACCTAGTGATTCAGCTTTGAGATACTTTGAACATGGGGGGGGGGGGGGAGTGGGGGGGGGGATAGGAAGCACAGTGTGCTCTTGTGAAATAAAGTGTTTTTCTCTGCGTTTTAAAGTTCTAGCATTACACCATTTAATTAATTAAACTCACAGGCGTTTTCAGGCATGTTCGCCTAATCAGGGTAAACATCCAATAGGCCTCTAAAACAAAAAACCCGTGATGGTGGATTGACCAAATTGGGGAGCCATGAGGGGCACAAGAGAGAAACATTTTTGTCAGAGTTTCATTGAAATACAAGAAATGAACCTGGTACCCACAAGCCAAGAACACATGGATTGTATTTCCATTTCACTAAAACGATTTCTGTGAGTTTGAAACTCTTGTTTCGCTGACCTAGAGATTCAGCTTTGAGATACTTGAACCAGGACAGAAGCACAGTGTGCTCTTGAGATCGGAAGTGCTTTTCTGCATAATCCAAAGTTCTAGCATTAACCATGAGAATTAAACTACAGGCGTTTTCAGTGAATTCGCCTAATCAGGGTGAAACATACAATAGACTGTAAACAAAACACCCGTAATCGTGGGATGACCAAATTGGGTAGCCATGAGGGGACACAAGAGAGAATCATTTTGTCAGAGATTCATTGAAATACACAAAGAAACCTAGTTCTCCCAGAGCTAAGAAACATGGAACTAATTTCCAGTTGGCTAAATTGCTTTTCTGTTGAGTTTTGAAACTCTTTTGCTACCTAGTGACTCAGCTTTGAGATACTTGAACCAGTGACAGGCAGCTCAGTGTGCTCTTGTGAACGATGAAGTGGGTTGTTCTCCATTTTAAAAGTTCTAGCATTAACCATTGAAGAATTAAAGTAACAGGCGCTTTCATGAAATTCGCCTAATCAGGGTAAACATCCAAAAGGCTCTAAACAAAATCCCGTGAAGGTGGTATGACCAAATTTGGGGAGCCATGAGGGGCACATGAGAGAATCATTTTTTGTCAGAGTTTCATTGAAATACACAAAGAAACCTAGTGCCCAGAGTCTAAGAAACATGGAATTATTTCCAGTTCGCGAAAACGCTTTTTTCTGTGAGTTTGAAACTCTTTTGTTACCTAGTGATTCAGCTTTGAGATACTTGAACCATTAAAGAAGCACAGTGTGCTCTTGTGATCTGAAGTGCTTTTCTGCATTTTTAAGTTCTAGCATTAACCATTGAGGAATTAATCTAACAGGCGTTTTCAGTGAAATTCGCCTAATCAGGGTAAACATCCAATAGGCTCTAAAACAAAAAACCCGTGATCGTTGGGATGGCCAAATTTGGGGAGCCATGAGGGCACAAGAGTGAACCATTTTATCAGAGTTTCACTGAAATACACAAAAGATTCCTAGTACCCACAAAGATAAGAAACATGGAATTATTTCCAGTTGGCTAAAAAATGCTTTTCTGTGAGTTTGAAACTCTTTTAGCTACTAGTGATTCAGCTTTGAGATACTTGAACCAGGACAGAAGCACAGTGTGCTCTTGTGAACTGAAGTGTTGTTCGGCGTTTTTAAAGTTCTAGCATTAACCATTTTAAGAATTAAACTTCACAAAGGCGTTTTTCCAGGCATTTTCGCCTAATCAGGGTAAACATCAAATAGACTGTAAACAAAACACTCTTGATGGTGGGATTGACCAAACGTGGGGAGCTTTGAGGAGCACATGAGAGTATCATTTTGTCAGAGTTTCATTGAAATACACAAAGAAACCTAGTGCCCAGAAGCTAAGAAACATAGAATTTATTTCCAGTTGGCTAAATCGCTTTTCTGTGAGTTTGAAACTCTTTTGCTACCTAGTGATTCAGCTTTGAGATACTTGAACCAGGACAGAGAGCACAGTGTGCTCTTGTGAACTGAAGTGTTTTTTCTGCGTTTTTTTAAAGTTCTAGCATTAACCATTTAAGAATTAAACTCACAGGCGTTTTCAGGCATTTTCGCCTAATCAGGGTAAATATCCAATAGACTGTAAAGAAAACACCCTTGATGGTGGCATGACCAAACTTGGGGAGCCTTGAGGGGGCACCAGGAGGGAATCATTTTTTCAGAGTTTCATTGAAATACACAAAGAAACCTAGTGCCCAGAGTCTAAGAAACATGGAATTATTTCCCGTTCGCGAAAACGCTTTTCTCCTGTGAGTTTTTGAAACTCTTTTGTTACCTAGTGATTCAGCTTTGAGATACTTGAACCATTAAAGAAGCACACAGTGTGCTTTGTGATCTGAAGTGCTTTTCTGCATTTTTAAGTTCTAAGCATTAACCACATTGAGGAATTAATCTAACAGGCGTTTTCAGTGAAAATTCGCCTAATCAGGGGTAAACATCCAATAGGCTCTATAACAAAAAACCCGTGATCGAGGGTATGACCAAATTTCGGGAGCCATGAGGGGCACAAGAGATGAATCATTTTGTCAGAGTTTCATTGCAAATACACAAAGAAACCTAGTTCCCAGAAGCTAAGAAACATGAATTATTTCCAGTTGGCTAAATGCTTTTCTTCTGTGAGTTTGAAACTCTTTAGCTACCTAGTGATTCATACTTTGAGATACTTGAACCAGGAGAGGAGCACAGTGTGCTCTTGTGAACTAAAGTGTTTTCTGTGTTTTTAAAGTATCTAGCATAAACCATTTAAGAATTAAACTCAAAGGCGTTTTCAGGCATTTCGCCTAATCAGGGTAAACATCCAATAGACTGTAAACAAAACACCCCTGATGATGGGATGACCAAACGTGGGGAGCTCTGAGGGACACATGAGGAGAATCATTTCTTCAAAGTTTCATTGAAATACACAAAGAAACCTAGTGCCCAGAAGCTAAGAAACATGGAATTATTTCCAGTTCTCTAAATTACGCTTTTCTGTGAGTTTGAAAACTCTTTTGTTACCTAGTGATTCAGTTTGAGATACTTGAAACCAGTACAGAAGCACAGTGTGCTCTTGTGATATGAAGTGCTTTTCTGCACTTTTTTCAAAGTTCTAGCTTTAACCATTGAGGAATTAAACTACAGGCGTTTTCAGTGAAATTCGGCCTAATCAGGGTAAATATCCAATAGAACTCTAGATAAAAAAACCCGTGATGGTGGGAAGACCAAATTTTTTTGGGGAGCCATGAGGTGCAGAAGATAGAATCATTTTGTCAGAGTTTCATTGAAATACACAAAGAAACCTAGTACCCAGAATCTAAGAAACATGGAATTATTTCCAGTTGGCTAAAATGGCTTTTCTGTGAGTTTGAAAACTCTTTTGCTACCTAGTGATTCAGCTTTGAGATACTTGAACCAGGACAGGAGCACAGTGTGCTCTTGTGATCTGAAGTGGTTTTATTCGGCATTTTCACAAGTTTCTAATCATTAACCATTGAGGAATTAATCTACATTCGTTTCAGTGAAATTCGCCTAATCAGGGTAAAATATCCAAATAGATGCTCCTAACAAAAAAAACCGTGATGGTGGATTGACAAACTTGGGAGCCCATGAGGGGCACAAGAGAGAATCATTTTGTTAGAGTTTCATTGAAAATACACAAAGTAAACCTAGTACCCACAAAAGCTATGAAACATGGATATTATTTCTAGTGGACTTTAAAACGCTTTTCTGTGAGTTGGAATCGCTTTCTGCTTACCTAGTTGATTCAGCTTTGAGATACTTGAACCAGGATTAGAAAGCACAGTGTGCTCTTGTGAAATAAAAGTGCTTTTGTACTGCATTTTTTAAGTTCTAGCATTTAACCATTTAATAATTAAACTCACAGGCATTTTTCAGGCATTGTCGCCTAATCAGGGTAAACATCAATAAGCTCTAAACAAAAAAACCCATGATGGTGGATTGACCAAATTTGGGAGGAGCCATGAGGGGGGCACAAGAGAGAAAACATTTTCGTCAGAGTTTCATTGAAATACACAAAGAAACCTGGGTACCCACAAGGCCAAAGAAACATGGAATTATTTCCATTTCACTAAAACGGATTTTCTGTGGAGTTTGAAACTCTTTTGCTACCTAGAGATTCAGCTTGAGATACTTGAACCAGGACAGAAGCACAGCTGTGCTCTTGTGATCGAAAGTGCTTGTACTGCATTTCTAAAGTTCTAGCATTACCATTGAGGAATTAAACTACAGGCGTTTTCAGTGAAATTTCGCCTAATCAGGGTAAACATACAATAGACTGTAAACACAAAAACCCGTAATGGTGGGATATGACCAAATTGGGGAGGCCATGAGGGGCACAAGAGAGAGAATCATTTTGTCTCAGAGATTCATTGAATTACACAAAGAAACCTAGTCCCAAGAAGCTAAGAAACATGGAACCTATTTCAGTTGGCTAAATTGCTTTTCTGTGAGTTTGAAAAACTCTTTTGCTACCTAGTGATCAGCTTATTGAGATACTTGAACCAGGACAGGAGCACAGTGTGCTTCTTGTTGATCTGAAGTGGTTTTCTCCATTTAAAAGTTCTAGCATTAACCATTGAAGAATTAAAGTTACAGGCGCTTTCATTGAAAATTCGCCTAATCAGGGTAAACATCCAAAAAGGTCTAAACAAAATCCGTGAAGGTGGATTGGACCAAATTTGGGGAGCCATGAGGGGCACAAGAGAGAATCATTTTGTCAGAGTTTCATTGAAATACACATAGAAACCTAGTGCCCACAGAGTCTAAGAAACATGGAATTATTTCCAGTTCGCGAAAACGCTTTTGTGAGTTTGAAACTCTTTTGTTACCTAGTGATTCAGCTTTGAAGATACTTGAACCATTAAAGAAGCACAGTGGTGCTCTTGTGATCTGAAGTGCTTTTCTGCATTTTTAAGTTCTAGCATTAACCATTGAGGAATTAATCTAACAGGCGTTTTACAGTGAAATTTCGCCTAATCAGGGTAAACATCCAATAGGCTCATAAACAAAAAACCCAGTGATGGTGGGATGGCCAAATTTGGGGAGCCATGAGGGCACAATGAGGTGAACCATTTTATCAGAGTTTCACTGAAATACACAAAGATTCCTAGTATACCCACAAGATAAGAAACATGGAATTATTTCCAGTTGGCTAAAATGCTTTTCTGTGAAGTTTGAAACTACTTTTTGCTACCTAGTGATTCAGCTTTGAGATACTTGAACCCAGGACAGAACGCACAGTGTGCTCTTGTGAACTGAAGTGTTGTTCGGCGTAGCAGTTTTTAAAAGTTCTAGCATTTAACCATATTAAAGAATTAAACTCACAGGCGTTTTCAGGCATTTTCGCCTAAATCAGGGTAAACATCAAATTGACTGTAAACAAAACACTTCTTGATGGTGGGATGACCAAACGTGGGAGCTTTGAGGAGCACATGAGAGTATCATTTTGTCAGAGTTTCATTGAAATACACAAAGAAACCTAGTTGCCCCAGAGCTAAGAAACATAGAATTATTTCCAGTTGGCCTAAATCGCTTTTCTGTGAGTTTGAAAACTCTTATTGCTACCTAGTGATTCAGCTTTAGAGATACTTGAACCAGCCAGACAGGAGCACAGTGTGCTCTTGTGAACTGAAGTGTTTCTTTCTGCTTTTTTAAAAAAGTTCTAGCATTAACCATTTAAGAATTAAACTCACAGGGCGTTTTCAGGCATTTTCGCCTAATCAGGTAAATATCCAATAGACTGTAAAGAGAAAACACCCTTGATGGTGGCATGACCAAACTTGGGGAGCCTTGAGGGGCACATTGAGAGAATCATTTTTTCAGAGTTTCATTGAAATACACAAAGAAACCTAGTGCCCAGAGTCTAAGAAACATGGAATTATTTCCAGTTCGCGAAACGCTTTTCTGTGAGTTTGAAACTCTTTTGTTACCTAGTGATTCAGCTTTGAGATACTTGAACCATTAAAGAAGCACAGTGTGCTCTTGTGATCTGAAGTGCTTTTCTGCATTTTTAAGTTCTAGCATTAACCTTTGAGGAATTAATCTAACAGGCGTTTTCAGTGAAATTCGCCTAATCAGGTAAACATCCAATAGGCTCTATACAAAAAACCCGTGATCGAGGGATGACCAAATTTCGGGAGCCATGAGGGGCACAAGAGAGAATCATTTTGTCAGAGTTTCATTGCAATACACAAAGAAACCTAGTTCCCAGAAGCTAAGAAACATGGAATTATTTCCAGTTGGCTAAATGGCTTTTCTGTGAGTTTGAAACTCTTTAGCTACCTAGTGATTCAACTTTGAGATACTTGAACCAGGAGAGAAGCACAGTGTGCTCTTGTGAACTAAAGTGTTGTTCTGTGTTTTTAAAGTTCTAGCATAAACCATTTAAGAATTAAACTCAAAGGCGTTTTCAGGCATTTTCGCCTAATCAAGGGTAAAACATCCAATAGACTGTAAACAAAACACCCTTGATGATGGGATGACCAAACGTGGGGAGCCTTGAGGGACACATGAGAGAATCATTTTCTTCAAAGTTTCATTGAAATACACAAAGAAACCTAGTGCCCAGAAGCTAAGAAACATGGAATTATTTCCAGTTCTCTAATACGCTTTTCTGTGAGTTTGAAACTCTTTTGTTACCTAGTGATTCAGTTTAGAGATACTTGAACCAGGACAGAAGCACAGTGTGCTCTTGTGATATGAAGTGCTTTTCTGCTTTTTCAAAGTTCTAGCTTTAACCATTGAGGAATTAAACTACAGGCGTTTTCAGTGAAATTCGCCTAATCAGGGTAAATATCCAATAGACTCTAGATAAAAAACCCGTGATGGTGGGAAGACCAAATTTGGGGAGCCATGAGGTGCAGAAGATAGAATCATTTTGTCAGAGTTTCATTGAAATACACAAAGAAAACCTAGTACCCTAGAATCTAAGAAACATGGAATTATTTCCAGTTGGCTAAATGGCTTTTCTGTGAGTTTGAAAACTCTTTTGCTACCTAGTGAATTCAGCTTTGAGATACTTGAACCAGGACAGGAGCACAGTGTGCTCTTGTGATCTGAAGTGGTTTTCTGCATTTTTCAAAGTTCTATCATTAACCATTGAGGAATTAATCTACATTCGTTTTCAGTGAAATTCGCCTAATCAGGGTAAATATCCAATAGGCTCTAAACAAAAAAAAAACGTGTGATGGTGGATTTGACCAAACTTGGGGAAGCCATGAGGGGCACAAGAGAGAATCATTTTGTTAGAGTTTCATTGAAATACACAAAGAAACCTAGTACCACAGGCTAAGAAACATGGAATTATTTCCAGTTGGCTAAAAAACGCTTTTCTGTGAGTTGGAATCTCTTCTGCTACCTAGTGATTCAGCTTTGAGATACTTGAACCAGGATAGAAGCACAGTGTGCTCTTGTGAAATAAAGTGTTGTTCTGCGTTTTTAAAGTTCTAGCATTAACCATTTAATAATTAAACTCACAGGCGTTTTCAGGCATGTTCGCCTAATCAGGGTAAACATCCAATAGGCTCTAAACAAAAAACCCGTGATGGTGGATTGACCAAATTTGGGGAGCCATGAGGGGCACAAGAGAGAAACATTTTTTCAGAGTTTCATTGAAATACACAAAGAAACCTGGTACCCTCCACAAGCCAAGAAACATGGAATTATTTCCATTTCACTAAAACGATTTTCTGTGAGTTTGAAACTCTTTTGCTACCTAGAGATTCAGCTTTGAGATACTTGAACCAGGACAGAAGCACAGTGTGCTCTTGTGATCGGAAGTGCTTTTCTGCATATCCAAAGTTCTAGCATTAACCACTGAGGAATTAAACTACAGGCGTTTTCAGTGAAATTCGCCTAATCAGGGTAAACATACAATAGACTGTAAACAAAAAACCCGTAATCGTGGGATGACCAAATTTGGGGAGCCATGAGGGGCAAAAGAGAGAATCATTTTGTCAGAGATTCATTGAAATACACAAAGAAACCTAGTTCCAGAAGCTAAGAAACATGGAACTATTTCCAGTTGGCTAAATTGCTTTTCTGTGAGTTTGAAACTCTTTTGCTACCTAGTGACTCAGCTTTGAGATACTTGAACCAGGACAGGAGCTCAGTGTGCTCTTGTGATCTGAAGTGGTTTTCTCCATTTTAAAAGTTCTAGCATTAACCATTGAAGAATTTAAAGTACAGGCGCTTTCAGTGAAATTCGCCTAATCAGGGTAAACATCCAAAAGGCTCTAAACAAAATCCCGTGAAGGTGGATTGACCAAATTTGGGGAGCCATGAGGGGCACAAGAGAGAATCATTTTGTCAGAGTTTCATTGAAATACACAAAGAAACCTAGTGCCCAGAGTCTAAGAAACATGGAATTATTTCCAGTTCGCGAAAACGCTTTTCTGTGAGTTTGAAACTCTTTTGTTACCTCGTGATTCAGCTTTGAGATACTTGAACCATTAAAGAAGCACAGTGTGCTCTTGTGATCTGAAGTGCTTTTCTGCATTTTTAAGTTCTAGCATTAACCATTGAGGAATTAATCTAACAGGCGTTTTCAGTGAAATTCGCCTAATCAGGGTGATAAACATCCAATAGGCTCTAAACAAAAAAACCCGTGATCGTGGGATGGCCAAAATTTGGGGAGCCATGAGGGGCACAAGAGTGAACCATTTTATCAGAGTTTCACTGAAAAACACACAAAGATTCCTAGTACCCACAAGATAAGAAACAATGGAATTATTTCCAGTTGGCTAAAATGCTTTTCTGTGAGTTTGAAACTCTTTTGCTACCTAGTGATTCAGCTTTGAGATACTTGAACCAGGACAGAAAGCACAGTGTGCTCTTGTGAACTGAAGTGTTGTTCGGCGTTTTTAAAGTTCTTGCATTAACCATTTAAGAATTAAACTCACAGGCGTTTTCAGGCATTTTCGCCTAATCAGGGTAAACATCAAATAGACTGTAAACAAAACACTCTTGATGGTGGGATGACCAAACGTGGGGAGCTTTGAGGAGCACATGAGAGTATCATTTTGTCAGAGTTTCATTGAAATACACAAAGAAACCTAGTGCCCAAAAGCTAAGAATCATGGAATGATTTCTAGTTTGCTTAAAAACGCTTTTCTGTGAGTTTGAAACTCTTTTGTTAACTAGTGATTCAGCTAAGAGATACGTGAACCATTAAAAGAAGCACAGTGTGCTCTTGTGATCTGAAGTGCTTTTCTGCATTTTTAAGTTCTAGCATTAACCATTGAGGAATTAATCTAACAGGCATTTTCAGTGAAATTCGCCAAATCAGGGTAAACATCCAATAGGCTCTAAAACAAAAAACCCATGATCGTGGGATGACCAAATTTGGGGAGCCATGAGGGGCACAAGAGAGAATGATTTTGTCAGAGTTTCATTGAAATACACAAAGAAATCTAGTTCCCAGAAGCTAAGAAATATGGAATTATTTCCAGTTGTCTAAAATGCTTTTTCTCTGAGTTTGAAACTCTTTTGCTACCTAATGATTCAGCTTTGAGATACTTGATCCAGGACAGAAGCACATAGTGCTCTTGTGAACTAAACTGTTGTTCTGCATTTTTTAAATCTCTAGCATTAACCATTTAAGAATTAAACTCACAGGCGTTTTCAGGCATTTTCGCCTAATCAGGGTAAACATCCAATAGACTGTAACAAAAAACCCTTGATGGTGGGATGACCAAACTTGGGGAGCTTGAGGGGCATATGAGAGAATCATTTTTTCAGAGTTTCATTCAAATACACAAAGAAACCTAGTGCCCTGAAGCTAAGAAACATGGAATTATTTCCAGTTGGTCTAAATCACTTTTCTGTGAGTTTGAAACTCTTTTGCTACCTAGTGATTCAGCTTTGAGATACATGAACCAGGACAGGAGCACAGTGTGCTCTTGTGATCTGAAGTGTGTTTTCTGCATTTTCAAAAGTTGCTAGCATTAACCATTGAGGAATTAAACTACAGACGCTTTCAGTGAATTTCCGCCTAATCAGGGTAAACATCCAATAGCTCTAAACAAAAAACCCGTTATGGTGATTGACCAAATTTGGGGAGCCATGAGGGGCACAAGAGAGAAACATTTTTTCAGAGTTTCATTGAAAATACACAAAGAAACCTGGTACCCACAAGCCAAAGAAACATGGAATTATTTCCAGTTGGCTAAAATGCTTTTGTGAGTTTGAAACTCTTTTGCTACCTAGTGATTCAGCTTTGAGATACTTGAACCAGGACAGAAGCACAGTGTGCTCTTGTGAACTGAAGTGTTGTTCTGCGTTTTTAAAGTGCTAGCATTAACCATTTAAGAATTAAACTTACACAGGCGTTTTTCAGGCATTTTTTTTTTTCGCCCTAATCAGGGTGAACAATCCAATAGACTGTAAACAAAACACCCTTGATGGTGGGATGACAAACGTGGGGGAGCATTGAGGGGGCACATGATAGAGAACCATTTTGTCAGAGTTTCATTGAAATACACAAAGAAACCTAGTGCCCAGAAGCTAAGAAAACATGGAATGATTTACAGTTCGCTAAAACGCTTTTCTGTGAGTTTTTGAAACTCTTTTTTTACCTAGTGATTCAGCTTTGAGATACTTGAAACCAGGAAAGAAGCACAGTGTGCACTTGTGATCTGAAGTGCTTTTCTGCATTTTCAAAGTTCAGTCCATTAACCTATTGAGGGAATTAAATCTAACAGGGCGTTTTCAGTGAAATTCGCCCTAATCAGGGTAAAACATCCAATAGGCTCTAAACAAAAAACCCGTGATCGTGGGAATGACAAATTTTTGGGGTGCCTCTATGAGGGGGCACAAGAGAGAATCAATTTTGTCAGAGTTTAATTGCAATACCACAAGAAAAAACCTAGTTCCCAGAAGCTAAGAAACTTGGACATAAGATTTCCAGTTGGCTAAAATCGCTTTTCTCTGAGTTTGAAAACTCTTATGCTACCTAGTGATTCAGCTTTGAGATACTGAACCCACGACAGGAAGCACAGTGTGCTCTTGTGATCTGAAGTGGTTTTCTGCATTTCAAAGTTCTTCTGCATTAACCATTGAGGAATTAAACTACATGGCGCTTTCAGTGAAATTCGCCTAATCAGGGTAAACATCCAATAAGGCTCTAAACAAAAAACCCCGAGATGTGGATTGACCAAATTGGGGGAGCCATGAGGGGCACAAGAGAGAAACATTTTTTCAGAGTTTCATTGAAATACACAAAGAAACCTCAGTGCCCAGAGTCTAAGGAAACTTGGACATTATTTCCAGTTCGCGGAAAAACGCTTTTCTTGTGAGTTTGAAACTCTTTTGTTACATAGTGAGTTCAGCTTTGAGATACTTGAACCATTAAAGAAGCACAGTGTGCTCTTGTGATCCTGAAGTGCTTTTCTGCATTTTTAAGTTTCTAAGCATTAACCATTGAGGAATTAAGTCTAACAGGCGTCTTTTCAGTGAAATTCGCACTAATCAGGGTTAAACATCAATAGGCGCTCTATACAAAGAACCCGTGATGAGGGTATGACCAAATTCCTGGGGAGCATGAGGGGCACAAGAGAGAATTACATTTTGTATCAGAGTTTCATTGCAATACACAAAGAAACCTAGTTCCAGAAGCTAAGAAACATGGAATTAGTTTCCAGTTGGCCTAAATGGTCTTTTCTGTGAGTTTGAAACTCTTTAGCTACCTAGTGATTCCACCTTTGAGTACTTGAACCAGGAGAGAAGCACAGTGTGCTCTTGTGAACTAAGTGTTTTGTTCTGTGTTTTTAAAGTTCTAGCATAAAACCATTTAAGAATTAAACTCAAAGGCGTTTTCAGGCCCTATTTTCGCCTAATCAGGGTAAAAACGTCCAATAGACTGTAAACAATACGACCTTGATGTTGACGGTTATGACCAAACGTGGGGAGCATGAGGGACACATGAGCGAATGCATTTTCTTCAAAGTTTCATATGAAAATACACAAAGAAACCTAGTGCCACTGGCAAGTGAGAAACATATGGAATTATTTCCTAGGTCTCTAAAATTACGCTTTTCTGTGCGTTGAAAACTCTTTTTGCGTAACCTAGTGATTCAGCTTTAGAGATTACTTGGAACCAAAACAGATATGCACCCCTGTGCTCTTGTGGTATGTAGTGCTTTTTTGTTTTCTAAAGTTCTAGCAATAACCATTGAGGAAATTTAAACCTACAGTGCGTTTTCAGTGAAATTCGCCTAATCAGGGTAAAACATCCTATAGGCTCTTAGAACAAAAAAACCCGTGTATGGTGGGATTTGACTAATTTGGGGCAGCCATGAGCGTGGCAGAAGATAGAATCATATTGTGTCAGGGTGTTCATTGAAATACACAAAGAAACCTAAGTACCCAGAGAAATCAGTAGAGGAATACATAGAAATTATTTCCAGTTCAGTTGGCGATATGGCCTTTTCTGTGAGTTTGAAACTCTTTTGCTACCTAGTGATTCAGCTTTGAGTTACTTGAACCAGGACAGGAGACAGTTGTGCTCTTGTGAACTGAAGTGGTTTTCTGCATTTTCAAAGTTTTCTATCATTAACACATTTAAGTAGTAATATACTCACAGGCGTGTTTTCAGTTGAATTTTCGCCTATCAGGGTTTACATGATTCAAATAGGCTCTAAAACAAAACACTCGTTGATGGTGGCATTGACCAAACTTGTGACAGCCATGAGGGGCACTTGAGAGAATCCTTTTGTTCAGAGTTTCATTTGACACTCCACAAAGTAAACCCTAGTGCCAACAGGCTAGATAAACATGGAATTATTTCCAGTTCGCGAAAACGCTTTTCTGTGAGTTGGAAAACCTTTTCTTGCCTACCTAGTGTATTCAGCTTTGAGGATTACTTGAAACCATTATCGATGCACAGTGTGCTCTTGTGAAATGAAGTGTGCTGTTCTGCGTTGTTTAATGTTCTAGCTCATTAATCCATTTAATAATTTAATCTCAACATGGCGTTTTTCAGTGCATGTTCGCTCATATTCAGGGTAAAACATCCAATAGGCTCTAAAACAAAAAACCAGTTGGATCGTGCGGATGGAACCAAATTTGGGGACGCCATTGAGGGGCACAAGAGTGTGAACCATTTTTTCAGGAGTTTCAATGATATACACAAGGGAAATCCTAGTACCCACAAGCCAAGAGAAACATGGAATTATTTCCAGTGGGTACTAATACGATTTTCTGTGAGTTTGAAACTCTTTTGTCGTTTTTTTTTTTTTTACAACCCTAGAGAATTCAGCTTTGAGATAATTGAAACCAGCGACCAGAAGCACAGTAGTGCCCTCTGGATGGTGAACTCGGAAGTGCTGTTCGGATATTGTTAGAAGTTCTAGCTTTAACCATTTAGGAATTAAACTCCAGGCGTTTTCTCAGTGAACTTCGCGCCTAATTCAGGGTAGAAATATACAATAGACTGTAAACAAAAAACCCGTAATCGGTGGGGAGATGACAAATATGGGAGCCCATGAGGGGCATCAAGAGAGAATCGATTTTGTCAGGTTCATTGAAATACACAAAGAAAAAAACCTAGTCCAGAAGCTACGAAAACATGGAACTCTATTTCAGTTGGCTAAATTTTGCCTTTCTGTGGAGTTTGAAAACTCTTTTGTACCTAGTGACTAGCTTTGCGATACTTTGAACAGGACAGGGAGCTCAGTTGTGCTCTTGCTGATCTGAAGTGGTTTTCTCCATTTTAATAAGTTACTTGCATTAACCATGGGGCAAAGAATTAAAGTACAGTCGCTTTCAGTGA
>JAKELJ010000688.1:0-17809 GCA_025594165.1 Tamias sibiricus
GAATTTAATCACAGGCGTTTCAGGCATTTTCGCCTAATCCAGGGTAAACATCCCAATTGGACTGTAAACAAAACAGCTGGATGGTGGATGACCAAACTTGGGGAAACTTGAGGGGCAATTGAAGAGAATCATTTTTTTCTGAGTTTCATTGAAATACACAAGAAAACCTAGTGCAGAAGCATAAGAAACATGGAATTATTTCCAGTTGGCAAAAACGCTTTTCTGTGAGTTGAAACTCTTTTAGTTACCTAGTGATTCTGCTTGAGATACTTGAACCAGGAAAGAAGCTCAGTGTGCTCTTGTGATCTGAAGGGCATTTCTGCATTTTCAAAGTTCTAGCATTATACAATGAGGAAGTTAATTAACAGGCGTTTTCAGTGGATTTCGTCTAAACAGGGTAAACATCCATTAGGCTCTAAAACAAAAAAACACGTGATGGTGGAATTGACCATTTTGGGGAGCATGAGGGGCACAAGACGAGAATCATTTTCTCAGAATTTCATTGAATACACCAAAGAAACTAGTAACCACAAAGCTAAGAAACTTGGAATTATTTCCAGTGGCTAAAACGCTTTTCTGTGAGTTTTGAAAACTCTTTTGCCACTAGTGATCAGCTTTGAGATACATTAAACCATGGAGAGAAGCACAGTGTGCTCTTGTGAACTAATGTGTTGTTCTGCGTTTATAAAGTTCTTGCATTAACCATTTAATGAATTTAAAACTCAAAGGCGTTTTAGGATTTTAGCCTTATTCAGGGTAAACATCCATTAGACTGTAAACAAAAACTCCCTTGATGCTGGGTATGACAAACTTGGGGGGTGGAGCCTCCTTGAGGGGCCCATGAGAGAATCATGTTTTCAGAGTTTCATTGAAATAACACAAAGAAACCTAGTGCCATGAAGATACGAAACATGGAATTATTTTCCTGTTCGCTAAAACGCTTTTTCTGGTGAGTTTGAAACTCTTTTCGCTACCTAGTGATTCAGCTTTGAGATACTTGAACCAGGAAAGAAGCACAGTGTGCTCTTGTGATTCTGAAGTGCATTTCTGCATTTCAATAGTTCTAGCATTAACCATTGAGGGTAATTTAATACTAACAGGCGTTTTACAGTGGGGCATTTCGCCCTAATCAGGGGTAACATCGAATAGCCTCTAAAAAAAGAAAACACGTGATGGTGGATTGTCCAAATTTGGGGAGCCATGAGGGGCACATGACTGAGAATCATTTTCTCAGGGGGAAGTTTCATTGAATTACCACAAAGAAACCTCAGTACCCACAAGCTAAGAAACATGGAATTTTTTCCAGTTGGCTAAAAAACGCTTCTCTGCTGGTGTGTTGAAAACTCTTTTTGCTACCTAGTGATTTCAGCTGAGAGATACATTAACCAGGGGAGATGCACAGTGTGCTCTTGATGAACTAAAGTGTTGTTCTGCGTTTTAAAGTTCTAGCATTAACCATTTAAGAATTAAAACCGCACAGGCGTGTTCAGGCATTTTCGCCTAATCAGGGTAAACATCCAATAGATTGTAAAAAAAAAAAACAGCCGGATGGTGGGATGACCAAACTTGGGGAGCCTTGAGGGGACATGAGGGAGAATCATTTTCTCAGAGTTTCATTGAAATACACAAAAAACACCTAGTACCCAGAAGCTAAGAAACTGGAATTATTTCCAGGTTGGGCGCTTAAACGCTTTTCTGTGAGTTTGAAACTCTTTTTGCTACCTAGTGATTCAGCTTTGAGATACTTGAACCAGGAAAGCCTCGCAGTGTGCTCTTGTGATCTGAAGTGCACTCTGCTTTTTCAAAGTTCTAGCATTAACCATTGAGGGAATTAAACTAACAGGCGTTTTCAGTGAATTTCGCCCTCCTAATCAGGGTAAACATCCAATAGGCTCTAAACAAAAAACACGTGATTTGGGAGTTTGGTCCCAAATTTTGGGGAGCCATTGAGTGGGCACAAGAGAGAATCATTTTTGTCAGGAGGTTTCCTTGAAATTACACCAAAAGAAGAAAAACACCTAGTACCCACCAGCTATGAAAACATGGTATATATTTCCAGTTGGCTAGATAACGCTTTTCTGTGTTTGGGAAAATCTTTTGACTACCTAGCTGAATTCAGCTTTGAGATACTTGACACACAAAATAGAAGCACAGTGTTTGTGCTCTTGATGAAAAACTAAAGTGTGGTGTTCATGCGTTTTTAAAAGTTCTAGCGAATAACCATCTTAAGAAATTAAATCTCACAGGCTGCTTTCAGGCATCATTTTCGCCCTAATCAGGCGTTCAACATTCCAATAGATTGTAAAACAAAACAGCCCTGGATGGTGGGATGACCTAAACTTGGGGTGCCTTGAGAGGGGCACATGATTGCGAGAATCATTTTTGCAGAGATTTTCATTGAAATACACAAAGAAAAACCCCCTAGATTCCCGGAAAGATAAAGGAAACAATGGAATTATTTTCAAGTTGGCCCATAAACGCTTTTCTGTTCGGTTGGAAAACTCTATTGCTAACCCTCAGTGATTCAGCTTTGAGATACTTGGAACCAGGAAAAGAAGCCACAGTGTGCTCTTGTGATCTGAAGGGTGCATTTTTGAATTTTCAAAGTTTCTATTTTAAGGCATTAACCATTGAGGAATTAAACTAACAGGCGTTTTTCAGTGAATTTTGCCTACTCAGGGTTAAACATCCAATAGCGCTCTAAAAAAAAAAAAAACACGTGGATTGTGGATTGAACCAAATTTTGGGGAAGCCATGAGGGGCACAAGAGGGAATCATTTTGTCAGAGTTTCATTGAATATCACACTCAAAGATAGAAACATAGTACCCACAAGCTAAGAAACATGGATTTATTTTCCCAGTTTGGCTAAAACGCTTTCTTCTGTGAGTTTGAAACCTCTTTTGCAAAACTAGCGATTCAGCTTTAAGATACATTAAACAGGAGAGATGCACAGGTGTTGCTCTTGTTGAACTAAAAGTGATGTTTCTGCGTTTTTAAAGTTCCAGCAATTAACCATTTAAGGAATTAAACTCACAGGAGGGTTTTCAGGCATTTTCGCCTAATCAGGGTAAACATCCACATAGTATATGTAAACAAAACACCCTTGATGGTGGGAAGGACCAAACTTGGGGACCTTGAGGGGCACATGAGAGAATCATTTTTTTCAGAGGTTTCATGAAATACACAAAGAAATCTAGTGCCCAGAAGATAAGAAACATGGAATTATTTCCAGTGGCTAAAACGCTTATCTGTGAGTTTGAAACTCTTTTGCTACCTAGTGATCAGCTTTGAGATACATTAAACCAGGGAGAGAAGCCACAGTGTGCTCTTGTGGACCTAAGTGTTGTTCTGCGTTTTTAAAGATCTAGCATTAACCATTTAAGAATTAACACTCACAGGCGTTTTCAGGCATTTCGCCTCATCAGGGTAAACATCATAGATTGTAACCCAAAACACCCTTGATGGTGGGATGACCAAACTTGGGGAACCTTGAGGGGCAACTGAGAGAATCATTTTTTCAGGAGTTTCATGAAATACAATCAAAGAAATCTAGTTGCCCAGAAAGCTAAGAAACATGGAATTATTTCCAGTTGGCTAAAACGCTTTTCTGTGAGTTCTGAAAACTCTTTTGCTACCTAGTGTGATTCAGCTTTGAGATACATTAACAAGGAGGAAGAAGCACAGAGTGGCTCTTGTGGACTAAAGTGTGGTTTGCGTTTTTCTATAGATCTAGCATAACATTTAAGAATTTAACTCACAGGCGGTTTTTCAGGCATTTTCGCCTAATCAGGGTAAACATCCAATAGAGTGTAAAACAAAAACAGGACTGGATAGTGGGATGACCAAACTTGGGGAGCTTGAGGGACACATGAGAGAATCATATTTTTCAGAGTTTCATTGAAATACACAAAAAAAACTAGTGCTCAGAAGCTAAGAAACATCGAATTATTTCCAGTTGGCCTAAAACGCTTTTTTTCTGTGAGTGATGAAAACTCTTTTGCTACCAAGAGATTCAGCTTTGGAGATACTTGAACCAGAAGAGAGAGAACAGTGTTCTCTTGTGAACTAAAGTGGTTGTTCTGCGTATTTAAAAGTTCTAGCATTAACCATTTAAGAATTAAAACTCACAGGCGTTTTCAGGGCATTATTCGGCCTGTTCAGGGGTAAAACATCCAATAGACTGTAATACAAAAATCCCTTGATGGTGGGTAGGGACCAAACTTTGGGAGTCCTTAAGGGGGCAACATGAGTGAAGCATTTTTTCAGTGTTTCATTTGAAAAATACACATAGAAAACCTCGTTACCCAGAAGCTAAGAGAAATATGGAAGTATTTCCAGTTGGCGAAAAATCACGTTTCTGCGAGTTTGAAATCTTTTGATACTAGTGATTCAGCTTTGAGATTACTTCAAACCAGGACAGAAGCACAGTGTGCTCTTGTGATATGAAGTGCTATTCTGAATTTTCAAGTTCTAGCTTTAACCATTGAGGAATTAAACTACAGGCATATCCAGTGAAATTCGCATAATCAGAGGTAAACATCCAATAGGCTCTAAAAACAAAAAACCCGTGATGGTTGGACGACCAAATTTGGGGAGCCATGAGGGGCACAAGAGAGAATCATTTTGTCAGGGTTTCATTGAAATACACAAAGAAATCTAGTTACCCAGAAGCTAAGAAACATGGAATTATTTTCAGTTAGCTAAAACGCTTTTCTGGGAGTTTGAAACTCTTTTTGTTACCTAGTGATTCTGCTTGAGATCTTGAACCAGGAAAACAAGCACAGTGTGCTCTTGTGATCTGAAGTGCTATTCTGTATTTTTCAAAGTTCTAGCATTAACCATTGAGGAATTAAACTAACAGGCGTTTTCAGTGAATTTCGCCTAATCAGGGTAAACATCCAACAGGCTCTAAACAAAAAACACGTGATGGTGGATGGTCCAAATTAGGGGAGCCATGAGGGGCACAAGAGAGAATCATTTTGTCAGAGTTTCATTGAAATACACAAAAAAAACCTAGTACCCACAAGCTAAGAAACATGGAATTATTTCCAGTTGGCTAAAAAACGCTTTTTTGTGAGTTTGAAAAAACTCTTTTGCTACCTAGTGATTCAGCTTTGAGATACATGAACCAGGAGAGAAGCACAGTGTGCTCTTGTGAACTAAAGTGTTGTTCTGCGTTTTTTAAAGTTCTAGCATTAACCATTTAAGAATTAAACTCACAGGCGTTTTCAGGCATTTTTCGCCTAATCAGGGTAAACATCCAATAGACTGTAAAAAAAAACACCCTTCATGGTGGGATGACCACACTTGGGGAACCTTGAGGGGCACATGAGAGAATCATTTTTTCAGAGTTTCATTGAAAATACACAAAGAAACCTAGTGCCCAGAAGCTAAGAAACATGAAATTATTTCCAGTTGGCAAAAACGCTTCTCTGTGAGTTTGAAACTCTTTTGCAAACTAGTGATTCAGCTTTGAGATACATTAACCAGGAGAGAAACACAGTGTGCTCTTGTGAACTAAAGTGTTGTTCTGCGTTTTTAAAGTTCTAGCATTAACCATTTAAGAATTAAACTCACAGGCGTTTTCAGGCATTTTCGCCTAATCAGGGTAAACATCCAATAGACTGTAAACGAAAACACCCTTGATGGTGGGATGGACCACACTTTGGGAACCTTGAGGGGCACATGAGAGAATCATTTTTTCAGAGTTTCATTGAAATACACAAAGAAACCTAGTGCCCAGAAGCTAAGAAACATGGAATTATTTCCAGTTGGCAAAAACGCTTTTCTGTGAGTTTGAAACTCTTTTAGTACCTAGTGATTCAGCTTTGAGATACTTGAACCAGGAAAGAAGCACAGTGTGCTCTTGTGATCTGAAGTGCATTTCTGCATTTTCAAAGTTCTAGCATAAAACCATTGAGGAATTAAACTAACAGGCATTTTCAGTGAATTTCGCCTAATCAGGGTAGACATCCAATAGGCTCTAAACAAAAAAAACACGTGATGGTGGATTGACCCAAATTTGGGGAGCCATGAGGGGCACAAGAGAGAATCATTTTTTCTCAGAGTTTCATTGAAATACACAAAGAAACTTAGTACCCACAAGCTAAGAAACATGGAAATTATTTCCAGTTGGCTAAAACGCTTTTCTGTGAGTTTGAAAATCTTTTGCTACCTAGTGATTCAGCTTTGAGATACTTGAACCAGGAGAGAAGCACAGTGTGCTCTTGTGAACTAAAGTGTTGTTCTGCGTTTTTAAAGTTCTAGCATTAACCATTTAAGAATTAAACTCACAGGCGTTTTCAGGCATTTTCGCCTAATCAGGGTAAACATCCAATAGATTGTAAACAAAACAGCCTGGATGGTGGGATGACCAAACTTGGGGAGCCTTGAGGGGCACATGAGAGGATCATTTTTTCAGAGTTTCATTGAAATACACAAAAAAACCTAGTGCCCAGAAGCTAAGAAACATGGAATTATTTCCAGTTGGCTAAAACTCTTTTCTGTGAGTTTGAAACTCTTTTGCTACCTAGTGATTCAGCTTTGAGATACTTGAAACAGGAAAGAAGCGCAGTGTGCTCTTGTGATCTGAAGTGCATTTCTGCATTTTCAAAGTTCTAGCATTAACCATTGAGGCATTAAACTAACAGGACATTTTCAGTGAATTTCGCCTAATCAGGGTAAACATCCAATAGGCTCTAAACAAAAAACACGTGATGGTGGATTGACCAAATTTGGGGAGCCATGAGGGGCACAAGAGAGAATCATTTTTGTCAGAGATTCATTGAAATACACAAAGAAACCTAGTACCCACAAGCTAAGAAACATGGAATTATTTCCAGTTGGCTAAAACGCTTTTCTGTGAGTTTGAAACTCTTTTGCCACCTAGTGATTCAGCTTTGAGATACATTAACCAGGAGAGAAGCACAGTGTGCTCTTGTGAACTAAAGTGTTGTTCTGCGTTTTTAAAGTTCTAGCATTAACCATTTAAGGAATTAAACTCACAGGCGTTTTTAGGGATTTTCGCCTAATCAGGGTAAACATCCAATAGACTGTAAACAAAACACCCTTGATGGTGGGATGACCAAACTTGGGGAGCCTTGAGGGGCCCATGAGAGAATCATTTTTTTCAGAGTTTCATTGAAATACACAAAGAAACCTAGTGCCCAGAAGATAAGAAACATGGAATTATTTCCAGTTCGCTAAAACGCTTTTCTGTGAGTTTGAAACTCTTTTGCTACCTAGTGATTCAGCTTTGAGATACTTGAACCAGGAAAGAAGCACAGTGTGCTCTTGTGATCTCAAGTGCATTTCTGCATTTTTCAAAGTTCTAGCATAAACCATTGAGGAATTAAACTAACAGGCGTTTTCAGTGAATTTCGCCTAATCAGGGTAAACATCCAATAGGCTCTAAACAAAAAACACGTGATGGTGGATTGACCAAATTTGGGGAGCCATGAGGGGCACAAGGAGAGAATCATTTTCTCAGAGTTTCATTGAAATACACAAAGAAACCTAGTAATCACAAGCTAAGAAACATGGAATTATTTCCAGTTGGCTAAAACGCTTCTCTGTGAGTTTGAAACTCTTTTGCTACCTAGTGATTCAGCTTTAAGATACATTAAACAGGAGAGAAGCACAGTGTGCTCTTGTGAACTAAAGTGATGTTCTGCGTTTTTAAAGTTCTAGCATTAACCATTTAAGAATTAAACTCACAGGCGTTTTCAGGCATTTTCGCCTAATCAGGGTAAACATCCAATAGATTGTAAACAAAACAGCCTGGATGGTGGGATGACCAAACTTGGGGAGCCTTGAGGGGCACATGAGAGAATCATTTTTGCAGAGTTTCATTGAAATACACAAAGAAACCTAGTGCCCAGAAGCTAAGAAACATGGAATTATTTCCAGCTGGCTAAAACGCTTTTCTGTGAGTTTGAAACTCTTTTGCTACCTAGTGATTCAGCTTTGAGATACTTGAACCAGGAAAGAAGCACAGTCTGCTCTTGTGATCTGAAGTGCATTTCTGCATTTTCAAAGTTCTAGCATTAACCATTGAGGAATTAAACTAACAGGCGTTTTCAGTGAATTTCGCCTAATCAGGGTAAACATCCAATAGGCTCTAAACAAAAAACACGTGATGGTGGATGGTCCAAATTTAGGGAGCCATGAGGGGCACAAGAGAGAATCATTTTGTCAGAGTTTCATTTGAAATACACAAAGAAACCTAGTACCCCAAGCTAAGAAACATGGAATTATTTCCAGTTGGCTAAAACGCTTTTCTGTGAGTTTGAAACTCTTTTGTTACCTAGTGATTCAGCTTTGAGATACATGAACCAGGAGAGAAGCACAGTGTGCTCTTGTGAACTAAAGTGTTGTTCTGCGTTTTTAAAGTTCTAGCATTAACCATTTAAGAATTAAACTCACAGGCGTTTTCAGGATTTTCGCCTAATCAGGGTAAACATCCAATAGACTGTAAACAAAACACCCTTGATGGTGGGATGACCAAACTTGGGGAACCTTGAGGGGCACATGAGAGAATCATTTTTTCAGAGTTTCATTGAATACACAAAGAAACCTAGTGCCCAGAAGATAAGAAACATGGAATTATTTCCAGTTCTGCTAAAACGATAGGCTTTTCTGTGAGTTTTGTAAACTTCTTTTGCTACCTAGAGATTCAGCATTTGGAGATACTTGAACCAGGACAGAAGCACAGTGTGCTCATGTGATACTGACAGTGCTTTTGCTGCATTTTCAGTGAAGTTCTAGCATTAACCATTGAAGAATTAAACTCAACAGGCGTTTTCAGTGCAATTTCGCCTCTAATCAGGGTAAACAGGCGCAATAGGCTGCTAAACAAAAAAACCGGGCTTGATGGTGGAGGGGTCCAAATCGTTGGGGGAGCGGTGGGATGAGGGGCACAAACTTGGGGAGCCTTGAGGGGACTCGGAGGAGAGAATCATTTTTCGGGTCAGAGTTTCAGTGTGAAATACACAAGGGGAAAACTAGTGCCCAAGAAGCTAAGAAACATGGAATTATTTCCAGTTGGCTAAAAACTCTTTTCTGTGAGTTTGAAACTCTTTTGCTACCTAGTGATTCAGCTTTGAGATACATGAACCAGGAGAGAAAGCACAGTGTGCTCCTGTGAAACTAAAGTGTTGTTCTGCGTTTTTAAAGTTCTACATTAACCATTTAAGAATTAAAACTCACAGGCGTTTTCAGGCATTTTCGCCTAATCAGGGTAAACATCCAATAGACTGTAAAGAAACACCCTTGATGGATGGTGGGATGACCAAACTTGGGGAGCCTTGAGGGGCACATGAGAGAATCATTTTTCAGAGTTTCATTGAAATACACAAAGAAACCTAGTGCCCAGAAGCTAAGAAACATGGAATTTTTTCCAGTTCGCTAAAACGCTTTTCTGTGAGTTTTGAAACTCTTTTGAGATATTACCTAGTGATTCAGCTTTGAGATACTTGAACCAGGAAAGAAGCACAGTGTGCTCTTGTGATCTGAAGTGCATTTCTGCATTTTCAAAGTTCTAGCATTAACCATTGAGGAATTAAACTACAGGCGTTTTCAGTGAATTTCGCCTAATCAGGGTAAAACATCCAATAGGCTCTAAACAAAAAACACGTGATGGTGGATTGACCAAATTTGGGGAGCCATGAGGGGCACAAGAGAGAATCATTTTGTCAGAGTTTCATTGAAATACACAAAGAAAACTAGTACGCCCACAAGCTAAGAAACATGGAATTATTTCCAGTTGGCTAAAACGGCTTTTCTGTGAGGTTGAAATCTTTTGCTACCTAGTGATTCAGCTTTGAGATACATGAACCAGGAGAGAAGCACAGTGTGCTCCTTGTGAACTAAAGTGTTTGTTCTGCGTTTTTAAAGTTCTAGCATTAACCATTTAAGAATTAAACTCACAGGCGTTTTCAGGCATTTTCGCCTAATCAGGGTAAACATCCAATAGACTGTAAACAAAACACCCTTGTTGGTGGGATGACCAAACTGGGGAGCCTTGAGGGGCACATGAGAGAATCATTTTTTCAGAGTGTTTTCATTGAAATACACAAAGAAACCTAGTGCCCAGAAGCTAAGAAACATGGAATTATTCCAGTTGGCTAAAACGCTTTTCTGTGAGTTTGAAACTCTTTTGCTACCTAGTGATTCAGCTTTGAGATACTTGAACCAGGAAAGAAGCACAGTGTGCTCTTGTGATCTGAAGTGCATTTTCTGCATTTTCAAAGTTCTAGCATTAACCATTGAGGAATTAAACTCACAGGCGTTTTCAGTGCAATTTCGCCTAATCAGGGTAAAAACATCCAATAGGCTCTAAACAAAAAACACGTGATGGTGGATTGACCAAATTTGGGGAGCCATGAGGGGCACAATGAGAGAATCATTTTGTCAGAGTTTCATTGAAATACACAAAGAAACCTAGTACCCACAAGCTAAGAAACATGGAATTATTTTCCAGTTGGCTAAAACGCTTTTCTGTGAGTTTGAAACTCTTTTGATTACCTAGTGATTCAGCTTTGAGATACTTGAACCAGGAAGAGAAGCACAGTGTGCTCTTGTGAACTAAAGTGTTGTTCTGCATTTTTTAAGTTCTAGCATTAACCATTTAAGAATTAAACTCACAGGCGTTTTCAGGCATTTTCGCCTAATCAGGGGTAAACATCCAATAGATTGTAAACAAAACACCCTGATGGTGGGAATGACCAAACTTGGGGAGCCATGAGGGGCACATGAGAGAATCATTTTTTCAGAGTTTCATTGAAATACACAAGAAAACCTAGTGCCCAGAAGCTAAGAAACATGGAATTATTTCCAGTTGGCTAAAACGCTTTTCTGTGAGTTTGAAACTCTTTTGCTACCTAGTGATTCAGCTTTGAGATACTTGAACCAGGAAAGAAGCACAGTGTGCTCTTGTGATCTGAAGTGCATTTCTGCATTTTCAAAGTTCTAGCATTAACCATTGAGGAATTAAACTAACAGGCGTTTCAGTGAAATTCGCCTAATCAGGGTAAACATCCAATAGGCTTCTAAACAAAAAACACGTGATGGTGGATTGTCCAAATTTGGGGAGCCATGAGGGGCACAAGAGAGAATCATTTTTGTCAGAGTTTCATTGAAATACACAAAGAAACCTAGTACCCACAAGCTAGAGAAACTGTTGGAATTATTTCCAGTTGGCTAAAACGCTTTTCTGTGAGTTTGAAACTCTTTTGCTACCTAGTGATTCAGCTTTGAGATACTTGAAACCAGGAAAGAAGCACAGTGTGCTCTTGTGAACTAAAGTGTTGTTCTGCGTTTTTCAAAGTTCTAGCATTAACCATTTAAGAATTAAACTCACAGGCGTTTTTCAGGATTTTCGCCTAATCAGGGTAAACATCCAATAGACTGTAAACAAAAACACCTTGATGGTGGGATGACCAAACTTGGGGAGAGCCTTGAGGGGCACTGAGAGAATCATTTTTTCAGAGTTTTTCATTGAAATACACAAAGAAACCTAGTGCCCAGAAGATAAGAAACATGGAATTTATTTCCAGTTGGCTAAAACGCTTTTCTGTGAGTTTTGAAACTCTTTTGCTACCTAGTGATTCAGCTTTGAGATACTTGAACCAGGAAAGAAGCACAGTGTGCTCTTGTGATCTGAAGTGCTCATTTCTGCATTTTCAAAGTTTTAGCAATTAAACCATTGAGGAATTAAACTAACAGGCGTTTTTCATTGAATTTCGCCTAATCAGGGTAAACATCCAATAGGCTCTAAACAAAAAACACGTGATGGTGGATGGATGACCAAATTTTGGGGAGCCATGAGGGGCACAGAGAGAATCATTTTGTCAGAGTTTCATTGAAATACACAAAGAAAAAACTAGTACTGCCACAAGCTAAGAAACATGGAATTATTTCCAGTTGGCTAAAACGCTTCTCTGTGAGTTTGAAAACTCTTTTGCTAACCTAGTGATTCAGCTTTGAGATACTTTAACCAGGAGAGAAGCACAGTGTGCTCTTGTGAACTAAAGTGTTGTTCTGCATTTTTTAAGTTCTAGCATTAACCATTAAGAATTAAACTCACAGGCGTTTTCAGTGAATTTCGCCTAATCAGGGTAAACATCCAATAGGCTCTAAACAAAAAACACGTGATGGTGGATTGACCAAATTTGGGGAGCCATGAGGGGCACAAGAGAGAATCATTTTGTCAGAGTTTCATTGAAATACACAAAGAAACCTAGTACCCCCACAAGCTAAGAAACATGGAATTATTTCCAGTTGGCTAAAACGCTTTTCTTGTGAGTTTGAAACTCTTTTGCTACCTAGTGATTCAGCTTTGAGATACATTGAACCAGGAGAGAAGCACAGTGTGCTCTTGTGAAACTAAAGTGTTGTTCTGCGTTTTTTTAAAGTTCTACTTTAACCATTTAAGAATTAAAACTCACAGGCGTTTTTCAGGCATTTTCGCCTAATCAGGGTAAACATCCAATAGGACTGTAAACAAAAACCCTGGATGGTGGGATGACCAAACTTGGGGGAGCCTTGAGGGGCACATGAGAGAATCATTTTTTCAGAGCTTCATTGAAATACACAAAGAAACCTAGTGCCCAGAAGCTAAGAAAACATGGAATTATTTCCAGTTGGCTAAAACGCTTTTCTGTGAGTTTGAAACTCTTTTAGTACCTAGTGATTCAGCTTTGAGATACTGATGACACAGGAAAGAAGCACAGTGTGCTCTTGTGATCTGAAGGTGCATTTCTGCATTTTCAAAGTTCTAGCATTAACCATTGAGGAATTAAACTAACAGGCGTTTTCAGTGCATTTCGCCTAATCAGGGGTAAACATCCAATAGGCTCTAAACAAAAAACACGTGATGGTGGATTGACCAAATTTGGGGAGCCATGAGGGGCACAGAGAGAGATCATTTTGTCAGAGTTTCATTGAAATACACAAAGAAACCTAGTACCCACAAGCTAAGAAACATGCAATTATTTCCAGTTGGCTAAAACGCTTTTCTGTGAGTTTTTGAAACTCTTTTGCTACCTAGTGATTCAGCTTTGAGATACATGAACCAGGAGAGAAGCACAGTTTGTGCTCTTGTGAACTAAAGTGTTGTTCTGCGTTTTTAAGTTCTAGCATTAACCATGTTTAGAATTAAACTCACAGGCGTTTTCAGGCATTTTCGCCTAATCAGGGTAAACATCCAATAGATTGTAAACAAAACAGCCTGGATGGTGGGATGACCAAACTTGGGGAGCGCCTTGAGGAGCACATGAGAGAATCATTTTTGCAGAGTTTCATTGAAATACACAAAGAAACTAGTGCCCAGAAGATAAGAAAACAATGAATTGTTTCCAGTTGGCTGAAAACGCTTTTCTGTGAGTTTGAAACTCTTTTGCTACCTAGTGATTCAGCTTTGAGATACTTGAACCAGGAAAGAAGCACAGTGTGCTCTTGTGATCTGAAGTGCATTTCTGCATTTTCAAAGTTCTAGCATTAACCATTGAGGAATTAAACTAACAGGCGTTTTCAGTGAATTTCGCCTAATCAGGGTAAACATCCAATAGGCTCAAAAAAAAAAAACACGTGATGGTGGATTGACCAAATTTGGGGAGCCATGAGGGGCACAAGAGAGAATCATTTTGTCAGAGTTTCATTGAAATACACAAAGAAACCTAGTACCCACAAGCTAAGAAACATGGAATTATTTCCAGTTGGCTAAAACGCTTCTCTGTGAGTTTGAAAACTCTTTTGCTACCTAGTGATTCAGCTTAAAGATACATTAAACCAGGAGAGAAGCACAGTGTGCTCTTGTGAACTAAAGTGATGTTCTGCGTTTTTAAAGTTCTTAGCATTAACCATTTAAGAATTAAACTCACAGGCGTTTTCAGGCATTTTCGCCTAATCAGGGTAAAACATCCAATAGATTGTAAACAAAACAGCCTGTGATGTTGGGGTGGGATGACCAAACTTGGGGAGCCTTGAGGGGCACATGAGAGAATCATTTTTTCAGAGTTTCATTGAAATACACAAAAAAACCTAGTGCCCCAGAAGCTAAGAAACATGGAATTATTTCCAGTTGGCTAAAACGCTTTTCTGTGAGTTTGTGGAAAAACTCTTTTGCTACCTAGTGATTCAGCTTTGAGATACTTGAACCAGGAAAGAAGCGCAGTGTGCTCTTGTGATCTGAAGTGCATTTCTGCATTTTCAAAGTTCTAGCATTAACCATTGAGGAAATTAAACTAACAGGGGCGGTTTTCAGTGAAATTTCGCCCTAAATCAGGGTAAACATCCAATAGGCTCTAAACAAAAAACACGTGATGGTGGATTGTCCAAATTTGGGGAGCCATGAGGGGCACAAGAGATAATCATTTTGTCAGTGTTTCATTGAAATACACAAAGAAACTTAGTGCCCAGAAGCTAAGAAACATGGAATTATTTCCAGTTGGCTAAAACGCTTTTTCTGTGAGTTTGAAACTTTTTTGCTACCTAGTGATTCAGCTTTGAGATACATTAACCAGGAGAGAAGCACAGTGTGCTCTTGTGAACTAAAGTGTTGTTCTGCGTTTTTAAAGTTTTACTTTAACCATTTAAGAATTAAACTCACAGGCGTTTTCAGGCATTTTCGCCTAATCATGGGTAAACATCCAATAGACTGTAAACAAAACACCCTGGATGGTGGGATGACCAAACTTGGGGAACCTTGAGGGGCACATGAGAGAATCATTTTTTCAGAGCTTCATTGAAAATACACAAAGAAACCTAGTGCCCAGAAGCTAAGAAACATGGAATTATTTCCAGTTGGCTAAAACGCTTTTCTGTGAGTTTGAAACTCTTTAAGTACCTAGTGATTCAGCTTTGAGATACTTGAACCAGGAAAGAAGCACAGTGTGCTCTTGTGATCTGAAGTGCATTTCTGCATTTTCAAAGTTCTAGCATTAACCATTGAGGAATTAAACTAACAGGCGTTTTCAGTGAATTTCGCCTAATCAGGGTAAACATCCAATAGGCTCTAAAAAAAAAAACACGTGATGGTGGATTGACCAAATTTGGGGAGCCATGAGGGGCACAAGAGAGAATCATTTTGTCAGAGATTCATTGAAATTACACAAAAGAAACCTAGTACCCACAAGCTAAGAAACATGGAATTATTTCCAGTTGGCTAAAACGCTTTTCTGTGAGTTTGAAACTCTTTTGCTACCTAGTGATTCAGCTTTGAGATACATTAACCAGGAGAGAAGCACAGTGTGCTCTTGTGAACTCAAGTGTTTTTCTTCGTTTTTAAAGTTCTAGCATTAACCAATTAAGAATTAAACTCACAGGCGTTTTAGGGATTTTCGCCTAATCAGGGTAAATATCCAATAGACTGTAAACAAAAAACACCCTTGATTGTGGGATGACCAACTTGGGGAGCCTTGAGGGGCCCATGAGAGAATCATTTTTTCAGAGTTTCATTGAAATACACAAAGAAACCTAGTGCCCAGAATATAAGAAACATGGAATTATTTCCAGTTCGCTAAAACGCTTTTCTGTGAGTTTGAAACTCTTTTGCTACCTAGTGATTCAGCTTTGAGATACTTGAACCAGGAAAGAAGCACAGTGTGCTCTTGTGATCTGAAGTGCATTTCTGCATTTTCAAAGTTCTAGCATTAACCATTGAGGAATTAAACTAACAGGCGTTTTCAGTGAATTTCGCCTAATCAGGGTAAACATCCAATAGGCTCTAAACAAAAAACACGTAATGGTGGATGGTCCAAACCAAATTTGGGGAGCCATGAAGGGCACAAGAGAGAGTCATTTTGTCAGAGTTTCATTGAAATACACAAAAAAACCTAGTACAGACAAAGCTAAGAAACATGGAAATTATTTCCAGTTGGCTAAAATGCTTTTTTGTGAGTTTGAAACTCTTTTGCTACCTAGTGATTCAGCTTTGAGATACCATTAACCAGGAAGGGGAAGCACAGTGTGCTCTTGTGAACTAAAGTGGTTGTTCTGCGTTTTTTAAAGTTCTAGCATTAACCATTAAGAATTAAACTCACAGGCGTTTTCAGGCATTTTCGCCTAATCAGGGTAAACATCCAATAGACTGTAAACAAAACACCCTTGATGGTGGGATGACCAAACTTGGGGAACCTTGAGGGGCACATGAGGAGAATCATTTTTTCAGAGTTTCATTGAAATACACAAAGAAACCTAGTGCCCAGAAGCTAAGAAACATGGAATTATTTCCAGTTGGCTAAAACGCTTTTCTGTGAGTTTGAAACTCTTTTGCTACCTAGTGATTCAGCTTTGAGATACATTAACAGGAGAGAAAGCACAGTGTGCTCTTGTGAACTAAAGTGGTTGTTCTGCGTTTTTAAAGTTTTACATTAAACGATTTAAGAATTAAACTCACAGGCGTTTTCAGGCATTTTTCGCCTAATCAGGGTAAACATCCAATAGACTGTAAACAAAACACCCTTGATGGTGGGATGACCAAACTTGGGAAACCATGAGGGGCACATGAGAGAATCATTTTTCAGAGTTTCATTGAAATACACAAAGAAACCTAGGTGCCCAGAAGCTAAGAAACATGGAATTATTTCCAGTTGGCTAAAATCGCTTTTCTGAGAATTTGAAAACTCTTTTGCTACCTAGTGATTCAGCTTGAGATACATTAACCAGGAGAGAAGCACAGTGTGCTCTTGTGATTCTGAAGTGTTGTTCTGCATTTTTAAAGTTTTAGCATTAACCATTGAGGAATTAAACTCACAGGCGTTTTTCAGTGAATTTTCGCCTAATCAGGGTAAACATACCAAGTGGACTGTAAACAAAACCACCCGTGATGGTGGGATGACCAAATTTGTGGAAGCCATGAAGGGGCACATGAGAGAATCATTTTTCAGCAGTTTCATTGAAATACCACAAAGAAACCTAGTACCCAGAAGCTAAGAAACATGGAATTATTTCCAGTTGGCAAAACGCTTTTCTGTGACGTTGAAAACTCTTTTGCTACCTAGTGATTCAGCTTTGAGATACTTGAACCCAGGAGAGAAGCACAGTGTGCTCTTGTGAACTAAAGTGTTGTTCTGCGTTTTTAAAGTTCTAGCATTAACCATTTAAGAATTAAAACTCACAGGCGTTTTTAGGACATTTTCGCCTAATCAGGGTAAACATACAATAGACTGTAAAACAAAACACCCTTGAAGGATGGTGGGATGACCAAACTTTGGGGAGCCTTGAGGGGCACATGAGGGAGAATCATTTTTTCAGAGTTTCATTGAAATACACATAGAAACCTAGTGCCCAGAAGCTAAGAAACATGGAATTATATTCCAGTTGCGACTAAATCGACTTTTCTGCGAGTTTGAAACTCTTTTGAGTACCTAGTGATTCACGCTTTGCGGATACATTGAACCAGGAGGGAGAAGCACAGTGGTGCTCTTGTGATATCGAAGTGCACTATTCTGATATTTTCAAATTTTAGCATTTAACCCATTGAGGAATTAATCTAACAGGCGTATCCAGTGAATTTCGGCTTAATCAGGGGTAAACACCAATAGGCTCTAATACAAAACCCGTGATGGCTTGGACGACCAAATTTGGGGAGCCTATTGAGGGGCCACAAGACAGAATCATTTTGTCAGGAGTTTCATTGAAATACACAAAGAAATCTGAGTTGTACCCAGAAGTATGAAACATGGAATTATTTCCAGTTAGCTAAAACCGCTTTTCTCGGAGTTTTATGAAA
Source organism: Tamias sibiricus (assembly GCA_025594165.1). Lineage (NCBI taxonomy): Eukaryota > Metazoa > Chordata > Mammalia > Rodentia > Sciuridae > Tamias > Tamias sibiricus. The sequence continues at coordinate 17,733 of JAKELJ010000688.1, forward strand.
CTCTTTTGTTACCTAGTGATTCTGGCTTTGAGATACTTGAACAGGAAAACCCAAGCACAGTGTGCTCGTGTGATCTT
>JAKELJ010000689.1:0-17794 GCA_025594165.1 Tamias sibiricus
GGGTGGCCCACTATGCCTACCTGGGGAGTGGCAGCCTGGGGAACTCACAAGTGAGAAAGGCATGGTCCTGCAACCAGGATGAGGTGGGTCCAGGGGCCGCAAGACATTGATGCCCTCACTTGACCACAAACAGAGTCCCTTATGGACTTGACCCCAGGCTCGGCGCCATGGAAGTGTTCCATGGATCCTGGTTACTGACGTGAGGACGTTCCTCCCGCCGAGTTTCCTGGGCCCACAAAATTCAGGTCACACCCCCCCCCCCCCCAATGCGGGATGCCGTGGAGTTTCCCACCAAATGCTCTAGATACCTTTTCTCGGGGAGAAAGCAATCCATTCAATCACAATCAAACCGCGCTTTTGGACCTGATGAATTGAAACCTCGTCCCAGGGGCCCCAGAGGGCGGCTTTCTGATAAAGAAAAAAGCTAGCGGGCAGAAAAAAAATGCAAATTCCATCCACCTCATATTCAACATAATTTGATTTAACATTTATATTTTCATCATCACATATAAAAAGCCACATTATTTCATCTTAGGGTGTTTAGAATTTGGACTACGTTAGCACCAAAGGCCAGGACTTTTAATTTTCTATTCTGAAATAACACCCCCCTGCCTATTTTGTGCTCTACAAACTTAATTTATATTATTGGGAACTTAGAAGGAATGAATTTCCCATTAATGACCAAATAAACAAGTATTGAAACAAACTGGCCTAATTGTACCTGATGGAGTATTGATGATCTATAAGCCCTCAATAGTAATACTTGCAATACCAAATTTACTTAGCAATATTAAACAAGATTCACTTTACCCGGAGCTGATGGTTGTGGCCTCAAGCGATAAAGCACTGGCATATCATGGTGTGCTCAGCCCTGGGTTTACGATCCTCTGCGACCATGTAAAAAATAAAGGTTATTGTGTCCTACCACAACCAAGAAAATAAGTATTAAAAAAAAAAAAAAAAGATCACATACCATGATCAAGACGGTTTCATCTCAGGAATGAAAGGACTGGGTACTATCATAAGCTAATTCAATAAGGGCCAATATGCCACATAAAATAGAAATTAAGGACTGAAAATCACAAAACCATATCAACAGATGAGATATAAGGCTTTACAGTTCATTATTCCAATCATAATAAAATGCGCTTGACAGAAGCTAGATTATTACGGAAGGAATCACTTGGTCAACAGACCTAAAACTATGTATGACAAAACCCAAGTCAAACATCAGTGCACAAATGGAAAAAACATAAACAAAAACAAAAAACCCACTGTTCCTTTAAGCTCAGATATAAAGAAATAAGACAAGCGAGCAGTTCACTCTCAAAACTCCTATTCAAGTTTTTTGTGCTGGAAAAAAATATTTCAATTTTCGCAAATTAGCAATCAAATGAAAGGAGAGAAGCAATACAGGGAAACATAAATTGGAAAGGCCAGAAGTAAACCGCAACAAAAATTTAATTCGACAGATCAAATTATTCCCATTTTTAGATATGGTCCTTACTTGAGAAGACCTAAAAAATAAAACTCTACAAGGAGACTTAAGATCTGATAAAATTCAGCAAAGTAGTAGTGCTTATTTTTCACTGTTAAGTCACCAGCTCATTTTGATTGTGCTCAAGAAGTTTGATGTTAAGAGAGCCATTATGTAGAGGAAGGGACACAATCATTTATTTTGAAAAAAAAGCTCTGTTTAGTGATCAAGTTCCATGTCCTTCTTAACAGAGGAAGGAAGGCTATGGATTTGTATATTTATCTGACAAGCCAGTTGTTGTGTGTGTGTTTCTAAGTTGTCTGCCAATTTTATTAAGTTGTTGTTGTAAAACAAAAAGATCAGCTTGAAAATTGCAAGCCTTTTCAATTAATATATCATACCCATTTTTCCTTTGAAACCAAAATATTATATTTGCATTTTACAATTTTATCAGAATACACATAATTGTGTTTCCATGAACAATTAGACTACTATACTAAGTGGGATTTGATTTTTAAATAATATTATCTTATTCATCAAAACCATGCTTTTCCTGTTTTTTTTTCAAGCGTTTATGGCCACTATCATCTTGGAATTTCTCCTTAAATTCCTAAGTGCAAAACTAGATTTTTTTCACACAACTTATAGTTTTATTTTTTCCTTGTCAGGGTGGTGTTCTGGGCTGCTATTTTTATTTTTAAAAGGATCCCCAAACAAACACAAAAACAAACAAAAAAAAAAAAACATGTCCAGTGGAGTATACCCGTTCCCCTGAAGTAACTTGTGTTGTTCTCATACTTGCTTCACATGGCTTCCAGGAACAAAGTTCTCTTATGTGTCCCTCTTATCTCCCTGGTGATCTCTATTTTACATTTTTTATTTTGTTCTTTTTTAGTTATACATGACAGTATTGTAGGGATGTATTTTGACATATTATTATACATACATGGAGTATAACTTCCCATTCATTGTGGTTGTACGTGACGTGGAGATTAACAAGGTCCGTATATACATCAAAGGAAACCGGTTATATCCATTGTTTTCTACTGTCTTTCCCATTCCATCTCTCTTCCCTTCACCCCTTGGCCCCACCTGCTGTCCACCAATCCCAATCTTCCCCACTGCCCACTGCCTGATCTCCTTTTGTGAGTCAGCTCAGCGTGGTCTGCACATCAGAGGGAATATTTGGCATTTGGTTTTTGGGGGGATAAGCTTTATTTCACTTAGCATGGATTAGTCTCCCCATTTCCCATCCACTTACTGGGGGGTAAATGCCATTAATTCATGCTTCTTTATGGTTGAGTAGTAATCCACGTGTATATGTAATACAACATTTTATTTATCCATTCATCTGTTGAAAAGCACCTAGGTTGGATCCATAGGCGTAGCCATTATTGTGAATTGAGGGGGTGTTGTTATCAACATTGATGTGGCTGTTGTCACTGTAGGATGCTGATTTAAAGTCCTGTGGGTATAAATTGAGGAGTGGGGTGGTAGTAGTGGTGTTAAAATGCTGGTTCCAGGGGCTGGGGTTTTGTGGCTCAGTGGTTAGAGTGCTTCGCCTGGCACATGGGAGGCACTGGGTTCGATCATCAGCACCAATAAAAAATGAACATAAAGACATTGTGATCCACCTTACAAACTAAAAAGTAAATATTTTTTTTAAAATTGTGGTTCCATTTCCAATAAAATTTTCTGCAATGTATTAGTATACCTTTTCCCCACATTTTATTCTTCCTTGTAATCTTGATTAAAAATTTGTTCATTCCACACATTTTATTGTTACTGTCTATTCTTGATAATTGCCATTCTGATTGACTGGACGTTGAGAAAATGAATTTCTCAGTGTAGTTTTAATTTTCAATCTGTCTAATTGCTGAAGTTTGTTGAACAATTTTTTTTCATAAAATTTTGACCCATTGTATTTCTTTTTCTGTGAAGTGTTCTGTTCAGTTCCTTGTTCCCGTGTATTGATTGGATTATTTGTTATTTCATTGTTAAGTTTTTTGAGTTCTTTGACAAACTGGAGGATTAATTCGCTCTTAGTTGATTTGGGATGGTCAAAAATTGTCTCCCACTCTCTGCAGGCTCTCCTCTCTTAACATTCTTGATTAATTTCCTTTGCTGTGAAGAAGAATTTTAGTATGATACCAACCCATTTAAGGAGTCTTGTAGAGGAAGTCAGTTTCGTAAGGCCAACATGATGGAAATTTGGGCCTATATTTTATTAGTAGGCACTGGGACTCTGGTCTCTTGCCCAAGTCCTTGATCTTTTGTTGATGTTGAGTTTGAGGCAGGGTGAGAAATAGGGGTTAAACTTCAATTCTGCTAAAATATGGATTTTTCAGTTTTCCGCTGATCATTTGTCAATTAAACCTATCTCTTCTCCATGGAAGTTTTTGATGCCTTTTATAGTATGAGATAACTATATTTGTGCAGGTTTGTCTCTATTTTCTTCTATTCTTTGCCATTTGTCTATTTTTGTGCCAGTGCCATGCCATTTTTGATACTGTAGCTCTGTAGTATAATTTAATGGCCTGGTATTGGGGTTTATTTTTTATTGATCTTATTTTATTATATTTTGTGTGTGTGGACTGGACACAATACCTTACTACTTTTTATATTTATTTTTAATGGTGGTGGCTGAGAATCGAGAGCCAGTACTCTCATATGTTGGGCGAGGCAGTAGCTCGACCACTGATGCTTCAGATTCACTTTTCTCACCACGGATTGCTTTGGCCTACTCTGGACCTCTTATTTTCCAAAAATGAATTAGGCGAGAAATCCCTGAAAACCGCCTGGTTGAAGTTTAATTCTTGAAATGTTAATGCTTAGAACTTTAAAAACCGCAAGAACAACAACTTTAGTTCACAAGACACCAACTGTGCTCTCTCATTCCTGGTTTTCAAGATCCTTTCAAACTAATCACTAGGTAGCCAAAAGAGTTTCAAACTCCACAAAAGCATTTTACCAACTGGAAATGAATTCCATGTTTCTTAGCTTTGTGGGTATAGGTTTTTCTTTGTGTATTTCAATGAAACACTCTGACAAAAAGGATTTTACCTCTCTTGTGCCCCTACTCAATGCTTTTCCCGCAAATTTTTGGTCAATCCACCACACGGGTTTTTTGTTTAGACCTTTTGGGTATTTACCTGATTAGGCGAATTTCACTGAAAACGCCTGTATATAAATTCCTCAATGGTTAATGCTAGAACGTTGAAACAATACAGAAAAGAGCAATTCAATATCACAAGATCACACTGTGCTTATCTTCCTGGTTCAAGTTATCTCAAAGCTGAATCCTCGTAGCAAAATGAGTTTCAAACTCACAGAAAAGCGAATTTAGCCCACAGGAAATAATTACCATGTTCTACATCCTGTACTAGGTTTCTTTGATTTATTTCAATGAAACTCTGACAAAATGATTCTCTCAATTGTCGCCCCTCCATGGCTCCCCAAATTTGGTCATACCAACCATCAACGGAATTTTTGTTTAAGCCTATTGGATGTTTAACCCAGATTAGGCGAAATTTCACTGAAATGCCTGTTAGTTTTAATTCGCTCAATGGTTAATGCTATGAACTTTGAAAATCAAGAAGCACTTCAGATCACAAGACACACGTGCTTCTTTCCTGGTTCAAGTATCTCAAAGCTGAATCTGAGTTAGCAAAAGAAGTTTCAAACTCACAGAAAAGCTATTTTTAGCCGAACTGGAAATAATTCCATGTTCATACTTCTTGTACTAGGTTTCTTTGTGATTTCAAATGAAACTCTGAAGAACATCTCCTCAATGCCTCTCAAGGCCCCAAAGTTTGGGTCATCCAATACATCAGGGTGTTTTTTGTTTACAGTCTAATTGGGACTTTTTACCCTAGATTAGGCGAAAAATGCCTAAAAAAACGCCTGTAATTTTAATTCTGTAAAATGGTTTAATGCTAGAACCTTTTGAAAATTCAAAAAGCACTTTCATAACACAAAGCAACACTGTTCTTGCTGTCCCTGGTTCAAGTTATCTCAAAGCTGAATTCACTAGGTAAGCAAAAGATTTTTTCAAACTCACAGAAAAACGATGCTCTTAGCCAACTTGGAAATAATTCCCATGTTTCTTACTTCGGGGCATAGTTTTTTTGTGTATTTCAAATGAAAAACTCTGAAGAAATGATTCTCTCATGTTGCCACTCAAGGCTCCCCAATTTGTCCATCCCAATCATCAAGGTTGCTTTTTGTTTACATTCTATGGATGATATTACCCCTGATTAGCTAAAATGCCTAAAACTCCTGTGAGTTTTAATTCTAAAATGGTTAAATGCCTAAAACAGAACTTAAAAATGGCCAGAAACAACACTTTATTTCACAAGAGCAACTGTGCTTCTCTCCTGTTCAAGTATCCTCAAAGCTAATCCACTAGGAACAAAAGATTTTCAAACTCAAACCACAGAAAAGCGATTTAGCCAACTGGAATTAAATCCATTTTCTTTACAAAAAAAAAATCCTGGTACCTAGATTCTTTGTTATTTCACGAAACTCTGACAAAATGATTCTCTCATGTGCCCCTCAAGCCTACCCCAACTTTGGTCATTCCCACCATCAAGGGTGTTTTGTTTACAGTCTATTGGACTGAATTACCCTGATTAGGCCGAAAATGCCTGAAAAACTCCCTGTGAGTTTTTTAATTTCTTGAAATGGTTTTAATACTAAACTTTAAAAACGCAGAACAACACTTTTAGTTCACAAACAACACTGATGCTTCTGTCCGGTTTCAAGTATCTCAAAGCTGAATCACTAGGTAGCAAAACAGAAGTTTCAAACTCCCCACAGAAAAAGCATTTTAGCCAACTAAATAATTTCCATGTTCTTAGCTTGTGGCTAGAAGGTTTCTTTGTGTATTTCAATAAACTCCTGACAAAAGGATTCTCTCTTGTTCCCCTCATCTGCTCCCCCAAATTTGGTGCCAATCCACCGGTCACGGGTTTTTTGTTTAAGCCTAATTGGTATTTACTCCTGATTAGGCAAATTTTTCACGAAAACGCCTGTATTTAATTCCCTCAAATGTTTAATGCTCAGAATTTGAAAATACAGAAAAGCACTTCATATCAAACAGAGCACACTGTGCATCTGTCCTGGTTTCAGTAACTCAAACTGAATCACTTCGTAGACAAAAAATTTTCAACCGTCACAAAAACGATTATAGCCCCCTGGAAATAATTCCATTTTCGTAGCTTCTGGTACTAGGTTTCTTTGATTATTTTCAATAAACTCTGACAAAATGATTCTCTCTTGTGCCCTCATGGCTCCCCAAATTTGTTCATCCCACCAAACAACTGATTTTTTTGATAGAGCCTATTGGATGTTTTTACCCTGATTAAGGCGAATTTTCTCTGAAAACGCTTGTAGTTTTAATTCCTCAATGTTAAAAAAGCTAGAATCTTTGAAAAATGCCAGAAAATCACTTCATATCACCATAGCACACTGTGCTTATCTGTCCTGTTCAAGTATTCTCAAAGCTAAAACACTAGGTACAAAAGAAGTTTCAAACTCACAAAAAACGAATTTAGCAACTTGAAATAATTCCATTTTTTCTTACAATTCTGGCACTAGGTTTCTTTGTTATTTTTCAAATGAAAGCTCCTGGAAGAAAATGAATCTCTCAATGTGCCTATCAGGCCTCCCCAAGTTTGGTCATCCGCACTCAAGTGATTTGTTTACAGTCCTATTGGATGTTACCGCTGATTAGGCGAAAATGCATGAAAAAAAACGCCCTGTGATTTTTAATTCTTAAATGTTAATGCTAGAACTTTAAAAAATGCAGAAACAACACCTTTAGTTCACAAGAGCAACAGTGCTATCTCTCCAGTTCATTATCTCAAAGCAGAATCCACTAGGAACAAAGATTTTTCAAACTCACAGAAAACGAATTTAGCCAACTGGAATTAATTCCATGTTTCTTAGCATCGCGTTAACAGTTTCTTTGTGGTAACTTTCAACGAAACTCTGACAAAAAACGATTCTCCTCATGTGGCCCCTTCAAATCAAGGCTCCCCAAGTTAGTCCATCCCACCTCAAGGGTGTTTTGATTACAGTCTACTTGATGGATTACCCTGATTAGGCGAAAATGCCTGAAAAACGCCTGTGGAGTTTAATTCTTAAATGTTAAATGCCCAGAACTTGTTTAAAAACGCAAACAACAACTTTAGTTCACAAGACACACGTGCTGTCTCTCCTGTTCGAGTATCTCAAAGCAGAATCACTAGTAGCAAAAGAGTTTCAAACTCACAGAAAAGCATTTAGCCAACTGGAAATAATTCCATGTTTTCCTTAGGCTTTGTGTAGTTAACTGGTTTACTTGTGTATTTCAATGAAACTCTGACAAAATGGATTCTTCATTCCCCTCATGGGCTCTCCAATATTTGGGTCAATCCACCGTCACGGGTTTTTTTTGTTTTAGACCTTTTTGTATTTTACCCTGATTATGCGACATTTCACTGAAAACGCCTCGTATTTTAATTCCTCAATGGTAATGCTAGAACTTTTGAAAATACAGAAAAACTACTTCATATCACAGAGCACACTGTGCTCTGTCCTGGTTCAAGTATCTCGAAAGCTGAATCCAACTCCGGTAGCCAAAAGAATTTTCAAACTCACAGAAAAGCTATTTTAAGCCCCCCTGAAAATAATTCCATGTTTTCTTAGCTTCTGGTACTAGTTCTTTTGTTTATTTCAAATGAAACTCTGGACAAAATATTCTCTCATTGTGCCCCTCATAGCTCCCAAAATTTGTCATCCACCATCACATTTTTTGTTTAGAGCCTTTTGGACTGTTTTCCCCTGATTAGGCGAATTCACTGAAAACCTTGTATTTTAGATTCCTCAATGGTTAAAACTAGAACTTTGAAAAGTGCAAAAAGCACTTCATATCACAAGAGCACACTTGCTTCCTGGTCCTGAGTTCAAGTATCTCAAAGCTGAATCACAGGTACAAAAGAGTTTCAAAACTCACAGAATAAGCGATTTTAGTCAAACTTGAAATAATTCCCATGTTTCTTATCTTCTGGGCACTAGGTTTTCTTTGTGTAATTCAATGAAACTCCTTGAAGAAATAGATTTCCTCTCATGTGCCTCCTCAAGTGCTCCCAAGTTTGGTCATCTCCTCATCCAAGGTGTTTTTGTTTACAGTTCCTATTGAAATGTTTTACCCTGATTAGGCGAATTTCACTGAAAACGCCTGTGAGTTAATTCCTCAATGTTAATGCAGAACTGTATATTGAAAATGCAGAAAAAACCACTTCAGGATCACAAGACACACTGTGGATTTCTGTCCTGGTATCAAGTATCTCACACTGAATTACTAGGTAGCAAAAGAGTTTCAAAACGCACAGAAAATCGTTTAATAGCAAACTGGAAAATAATCCAAGTGATCTAGCTTCTGGGCGGGCACAACTAGGATTCTTTGTGAATTTCATAAACTCTGAAAAATGATTCTCTCAATGTGCCCCTCAAGGACTCCCGCAAGTTTGGTCAATCCGCTACCAATCAAGGATGTTTATCTTTCACAGTCCAAATTGGATGGTTTAACCCAGATTGGGCGAAAATGCCTGAAAACAGCCCTGTGGAGTTTAAATGCTTAATATTGGTTAAATGCTAGAACTTTTAAAAACGCAGAACAACACTTTTAGTTCATCAAGAGCACACTGAGCTTTCTGTCCTTGATCAAGTAACCTTCAAAGCTGGAATCACAAGGTAGCAAAAGAGATTTCAAACGTCACAGAAAAGCGATTTAAGACCAAATGGAAATAATTCCATGTTTCTTAGCTTGTGGAACTAGAGGTGTTCTTTTTGTATTTCAATGAAACCCTGCCAAAATGATTCCTCTGTCTTGGGGCCCCTCATGGCTCCCCAAATGTGGTCAATCCCCACCATGCAAAACGTGTGTTATTTTTGTTTACAGCCCTATTGGATTTGTGTACCCTGATAGGGCGAATTTCACTGAACACCGCCTCTAGTTTAATTCTTCAAAGGTGTGAATGGCTAGAACTTTCTAAATGCACAGAAAAACACTTTCAGATCACAAGAGCACACTGCGCTTCTGTCCTGGTTCAAGTAATCTCTAAGCTAAATTCCACTAGGTTAGGAAAAGAGTTTCAAACTCACAGAAAAGCGTTTTAGAGAACTTGAAATAATTTCCATGTTTCTTAGCATATAGGGTCCTAAGGGGTTTCTTTGTGTATTTCAATAAAACTCTGAAATAAATGAGTTTCTCAATCATGGTGCCCCTCAAGACTTCCCCAAGTTTGTGTCATCCCACCATCAAGGGTTTTTGAGTTTACAGCCTAATTGGATGTTTAACCCTGATTGAGGGCGAAAATTGCACCTGAAAAACGCACCTTGTGAGTTTTAAAATTCTAAAATGGTTAAAGCCTAGAACTTTTTAAACGCAAGAACAAGCACTTTATATCACAAACAGCACACAGTGCTTCTGTCCTGGTTCTAGTTAACCTCAAAGCTGAATCACTAGGTAGCAAAAAGAGTATTCAAACTCCACCAGAAAAGCGTTTTACCTAACTGGAAAAAATTCCATGTCTTAGCTTGTGGGTGCTAGTTTTCTTTGTGTATTTCAATGAAATCTGGACAAAATGATTCCTGCTCTTTAGCCGCCTCATGGCTCCCCAAATTGGTCAATACCACCATCATGGGGTTTTTTGTTAGAGCCTATTGGATGTTATACCCCTGATTAGGCGAAAATGCCTGAAAACCCTGTAAGTTTTTTATACTAAATGGTTTTAATCGCTAGAAATTTTGAAAATTCAGAAAAGCACTTCCATATCACAAGACACACTGTGCTTCTGTCCCTGGTTCAAGTATCTCAAAGCTAAAACTCACTCACTAAATTCGTTACAAAAAGAGTTTTCTCAAACTCACAAAAAGCGATTTAGCCCACTGAATATAAATTTCCATGTTTCTTTTAGCTTCTGGCCACTAGGGTTTTAATTTGAGTATTTCCATGAAAACTGCTGACAAAATTATTCTCTCTTGTTCCCTCATGGATTTCCCAAATTTTGTCATCACTCACCATCAAGGTTTGTTATTAAGCCTATTGGATGTTTACCCTGATGTAGGCGAATTTCACTGAAACTGCCTTTTTAGTTATTTCTCAATGTTAATGCTAGAACTTTGAAAATGCAGAAAAGCCACTTCAGATTCACAAGACACACTCTTCTTTCCCTGTTTCAATATCTCAAACAGAATCACTAGGTAAAAAAAGATTTTGCAAAATCACAGAAAGCTTTTTTAGTGAACTGGAAATAATTCCATGTTTCATAGCTTCTAGCACTAGTTTTCTATTGTACTTACAATGAACTCTGAAAAAAAATGATTCTCTCAAAAGGCATCTGCTCCTCAAGGCGCCCAAGTTTTGGTCCATCCCCACCTTTCAAGGGTGTTTTTGTCTTTACAGTCTAATGATGATTACCCCTGATTTAGGCGAACAATGCCTGAAAAACGACTGTGAGTTTAATTCCTTAAATGGTTAATGGCTAGAACTTTGAAAATACAGAAACCTCATACACAAGAAGCAACACTGACTTTCGTACCTGGTTCAAGTATCTCAAAGCTGAATCACTAGGTACAAAAGAGTTTTTTTCAAACTCACAGAAAACAGCGATTTACCAACTGGAAAAATCCCATTTTTTCTTACTTCTGGCACTAGTTTACTTTGTGTATTTCAAATTGAAACACCTGAAGAAATGATTCCTCTCATGTGGTGCCTCTCAAAGCTCCCAAGTTTGTTATCGCATCAACAAGGGGTTTTTGTTTACAGTCTATTGGATTGTATTTTATCCCTATTAGGCGAAAATGCCTGAAAACGCCTGTGAGTTTAATTCTAAATGGTTAATGCGAGAACGTTTAAAAATGCAGAACAACACTTTTAGTTTCAAACAAAAGCACACTGTGCATCTCTCCTGTTCAACGTATCTCAAAATCTGATCACTAGGAGCAAAAGATTTTCAAACTCACAGAAAAGCGATTTAGCCAACCTGGAAATTAAATCTTCCATGTTTTTCTTACATCATGGGTACTAGGTATCTTGTGTATTTCAATAAACTCTGACGAAATAGATTCTCTCCATGTGGCATCTCAAGGCTCCCAAGTTTTCCATCCAACCCATACAAGGTGTTTTTGTTTACATTTCTTTGGAAGTTTTTTACCCTGAATAAGGCGAAAATGCCTGAAAACACCTGTGATTTAATTGCTTAAATGGTCTAATGCTAGAACTTTAAAACTGCAAACAACACTTTAGAGATCACAAGAGCCACACTGTGCATCACCCTCCTGGTTCAATCTCCTCAAAGCAGAAATCACTAGGTAAGCAAAAGAATTTTCAAACTTCACAGAAAAAGCGAATTAGCCAACTGGACAATTAATTCCATGTTATTCTTTAGCATCTGGTACTAGCTTGCTTTGTGTATTTTCAATGAAACACTGACAAAATAATCTCTCAAGTGCCCCTCAAGCTCCCCAAGTTTTCATATCCCACCCATCAAGGGTTTTTTTTGTTTAACAGTCAATTGGATGATTAACCGATTAGGCGAAAGGCCTGAAAACACCTGTGAGTTTAATTCCTTAAATTGGTTTAATACTAGACCATTAAAAAACGCAGAACAACACTTTAGGTTTCACAAAGCACACATGTGCTTCTGTCCTGGTTCAAGTAACCTCAAAGCTAATCACTAGTAGCAAAAGAGTTTTCAACTCACAGAAAGTAAATTTTTACGCCAACTGGAAATAATTCCATGTTTTCCTAGCTTGTGGTCATAGGTTTCTTTGTGTATTTCAATGAAACACTGACAAAATAAATCTCTCTTGTGCCCTCATGGCTCCCCCAAAATTGGTCCAATTCAACCGACACCGGGTTTTTTTTTTTTAAGCCTTTTTTGGTATTTACCCCTGATTAGGCGAATTTCACTGAAAACGCCTGTATTGTTAAATTCCATCAATGGTTTAATGCTAGAACGTTGAAAAATACAGACAAGCACTTCATTATCACAAGACCACACTGTGGCTTCTGTCATGTTCAAGTATCATCAAAGACTGAATCACTCGTAAGCCAAAAGAGTTTCCAAACTCACAGAAAAAGCGATTTAGCCCCACTGGAAATAATTCCATGTTTCCCTTAGCTTCTGGTACCAATGTTTTCCTTTGATTATTTCAATGAAACTCTGACAAAATGATTTCTCTCTTGTGCCCTCATGGCTCCCCAAATTTTGGTCATCCCAACATCAGGATTTTTTGTTTTAGAGCCTATTGGATGTTACCCTGATTTAGGCGAATTTCACTGAAAAAAGCCTGGTTAGTTTAATTCCTCAATGTAATGCTAAACTTTGAAAAATGCAAGAAGCACTCAGATCAACAATAGCACACTGTGCTTCTTTTCCTGGTTCAAGTATCTCAAAGCTGAATCACTAGGTTAACAAAAAGATTTTTCAAACTCACAAAAAAACGTTTCTAGTGACTGGAAATAATTTCCATTTTCCTTAGCTTCTAGCTCCTAGGTTTTCTTGTGTAATTTTTCAATGAAACACTGAAAAAATGATTTTCTCTCAACTGCTCCCCAAGGGCTCCCAAAGTTGGTCATCCACCCAGCCTTCAGGTGTTTTTGTTTTTACATTCTCATTGATGATCTACCCTAGATTAGGACGAAAATGCCAGAAAACGCCTGTATGTTTAATTCTTAAATGGATAATGCTAGAAACTTGGAAATTCAGAAAAGCCACTTCTTATCACAAGAGACACTGTGCCTTCTGTCCTGGTTCAAGTATCTCAAAGCTGAATCACTAGGTCAAAAGGGATTTCGGTATAAAAGAATAAAAGAGTACTACTGTTAAAACTGTAGGGCTAGGGCTGGTGTTGTGGTCTCAGTGGTACAGTGCTTGCCTGCTTGTGTGAGGGCACTGGTTTTGATTCTCAAACACTGGATATAAATAAATAACATAATGGTCCATTGACAACTAAAAAATATTTTTAAAAAACCTGAAGGTTAACAGTTTTTCACTTAGTAAGCACTGTATAAGTACACTGTCAGTGACAAAAGTTTTTGAAGCTATCAACTTTTCTCATTTCAAATTAGATCAACGTCCTTGAATTCTTATTTAGGGATTAACAAATTATTCAGTTTAGACATGATTGAATTTTACAATGATCTGCACTTGTCTGTGTAAAATACTTTTATGATGAAGTCTTAATTTATATCATGACCTGGAGTTTGTTAACAATCAATTTAGAGGCCACAGACTGAGACTGTCATCTGAATGCGGTATGCCTCATCTTGCTTTGCTATCTCAGTTCTCACTCCTTTCTTGCATTAGGCAATCACCTCTCAGTCTTCCACATTTTTGTTGTTTTTATCAGATGTTTCTCTCTTGAATTAACCTTTTTAAAGGCTCAAGGGTCTACCATTTTTGGGGGGGGGGGTTACAGTTGTGGATTGAACTCAGAGGCACTTGACCACAGGGACAACAATCCCCCAGCCTTGTTTGTATTTTATTAGAGAAGGTTCTTCATTGAGTTGCTAAGTGCCTTCGCCTTAGCTAGGCTGGCTGTTGAACTCAAGATCTCCTGCTCGCCTCACAAGTGCTGGGATTACAGGCATGCACCACCGGCCTGGCAAGGGTCTACACTTTAACACTGTGCATGTAATCTGATATTAAACATGATACTAAATTATTGAAAATGTCCATTGGAATATTTTTATAATGTAACACAAGGTAATAATTTTTTATTACCTAATTGCATCTTATAAGTTTGTCATGAAACTGATGTTTATGTTGGGCTTATCTGCTATGACATTGATCTATGAAATTAACAAGTTATTTAACTCTTAGAAACTGAATTAGAAGTTATCATTCGGAAACAGTAAAATGGGAAGATCACAAGAATTCTTTTCTCATGAAGCCAATTCCCCTGCTTGCTGATTGTTCTTTATATTGAGTTTTATTGAAAAAAAAAAAAAGTAAATGAAGTGTAGCGTTTTATGTGACACAGACAACTGAGTAAATGAAAAATCATGCCATGACTGTGAAACTTAGAAGCTCCAATCACAGTGATAGAAAAGCATTAGAAAATACTTCATGGAAAATAAGTGGAGTTTAAATAAGGAATGCTACTGATGTTCTGGATATAAACACTGACAAAGACCTTTCACATCAGTATCATGGTTTTAGAGAAGAAATCATCTGTAACCTATAGAAGGTTAAATCACGTATTTATCTATGAGTTCTCTCATTGACCAATTCTCAATCTATAAAGGAGAAAAAAAGTAAAAGAACAAAGAACCAAACAGGTTGCTGGTTTAGTCTGTTAAAGATAATTGAAAAACTGGGCACACATGTCACAAAGCAGCACTAGATGTTCTTCAGTGCACTGGATAGAGTCTGAAGAAATTCTGATGTTCTTCACTCTTTTTATTTGATGGATAGGGCACAAATAAATGGCCCTACCAGTGAGGACATTTAATTCATTAATACAATTATTTAGAAGTAAAAGTTGATATCCCTTGTGAATAAAAAAAAAAAAAAAAAAAAAATCACTAAGAATTAATACATTGTCTCTCTCTCTCTCTCTCTTTTTTTTTTTTTTTTTTTTTTTTTTTTTGGTGTGGTGGTGGGGTTGTTTTACCGGGGATTAAACTCAGGGGCACTCAACCATTGGCAACTTTCCAGACAGAATCTTGTATTT
Source organism: Tamias sibiricus (assembly GCA_025594165.1). NCBI lineage: Eukaryota > Metazoa > Chordata > Mammalia > Rodentia > Sciuridae > Tamias > Tamias sibiricus. Next base: position 15,206 of record JAKELJ010000689.1, read on the forward strand.
TGTATAGAGGACACTTGTTTTTAGTGGCCTCACTGTTTGCTTGAGGCTAGCGTTTTGGATAACTCCATTGGGTTCCGCCTAACCCTTAGCTTACCAAGGTGAACCCAGGGTAAATAAATAAACAGGGGGGGGATTGCTACCACCAGTGCCCAGCTTTATACCATATTTCTATTTTTGGAAAAAGGGAAAATTTAAAACTTATTGTTTTGTTTTACTATTTTTGGGTTGGTGGACTTATATGGTCAAAGAACTTTGGTGAATTCTTTTTAAATTATTAGGGGGCCAGCTATAAAATAATAATACCAGGAAAGTAAACTAGACAATGTACCATTTGCCAATCCTTCCTCAGAAATTTGTTGTCCAAACAGCTAAACTTTTCTTTGTAATTGTTGCTGTCCAAATGATGGTCCTCTAATTTTTTTTTTTTTCAATCTGTAGTTTTTTCTGCTTTACATTTTTCAGGGCTTGTCTCTGTTGTTTGTAAGTGGGGAAAGGGTTTTGATGAAAGGTTATTAATATAATTGAATACTGGAGTTTTATTTGAAATTAAAAATATATTCAAGGGTGCCATTGGAGGGCCACAAGGGAAATATCCTCTAGAGGGTGTTTCAAATGTAATGACCCAAAAAACTGTGGCTTGGTAGGTACATGGTGGTAGGACCCATTGATTCCCCAAAAAGGAGTGGGCAATTAATTTCCCTTTCGAATGCAAAATAACATTATAATTCTTTCGAATCCAAAGGGTTAAAGGCTGTGTTGAAGATGGTGATGAGGGTGGTTTAAAATGAATAAAAGGGGCCTTTGTATCTGAGTCGCCAACGGAGGACTTTGAATTCTCAACTTCCCATCACACTTTATAAAGATATTGTCTTCATGAATAATATAATATACCTATTGTCTTGCTCTTTCAGAAGGATTTTAACATAACAAGACTAGGGGTATAATTCGGGAACTTCACAGTTTGAGATAAAGCCTTTAGGTGTGTTCTGGCTTCATGGGGTTTACACCCCAACTTTAACTTATTGGTTAACCTATTTTATATTTGTATGTAGTTAGTAATTTACATGATGGAGCCAAAATATCTTAAACATTCATGGTGGGAAATTATGGGGAACTTAGGGGAAGTTAGGTTTGGTTTCAATTTCTTTCTTAACAAAGTTATTTCTTGGCTTTCTATATTGTATTTTAATTTAACTGACCCATTGCTTTTTTCAGGGATTTAACTGAATCTATTTGGGGATGCTTTTTCATTGAGGAGGGGATTTATATTTTATTATCTTAATAGTAATTTATTTTTTCCTGGGGGGGGAACCCTCCTGGGGTTTTTTTAATGTCAAATTATCAATAACCCCCAGGGTGGTTTTGAGGCTTGACACTTTACTTTACAGGGAGTCATTTTAACCATAGTTCATATTAGATTACACATTAAATGCTTTAAGGATTGAGGCAAGATTTTTTAGGTGGGACGTTTTGGGGAACAACCAAATAATATCTAGGGGTCAGGAAAAAAATATATGGGCTTTATTGAAGTGAAGTGTTCATAGACTTGGTGGGAGAAGGAAAAGGCCCAACATTTAAAAAAGGTTTCAACGTAAAAAAAAAGGAAAAAAACAGGGGGATGGGGAAGATGGGGGACAGGGATATGGAAGGAGACACTCAAGTTAGCAGGGGACTGGCTAAACACTTTGTTCAGAGTGCTTCAGGAGATCAGGGAAATGAAAATCCGGAAGAGAGCCGTAGGGCTGGAGTTTGGGGGGCCTCAAGTGGTGTCCACATTTCCCCAACGGCAACAAGGACACACACAGGCATCCACATTGCTCTTAGCATGATGAAAAGAAGGTTTAGATGAGGGTTGTGGGGGACAGCATCCTGAGGGGGACTCCAAAAAAGGGATATACCTTAGAAGGACAATCAGAAGAACAAGCCTTGCCCAAGGAGTCCGCTGAAGTAGAAAACTTACCAACTAATGTGCCCCCAGGAAGTGAAAAAATATGAAGGGGGACAGTATCACAGATGTCAAAAAGGATCAAACATCCAGTCCCAAAATACAATAAAACCATTCATCTGGTCAGTATTAACTTTAGTTTTTAAACATTTTAAAAAAACAAAAAAACTATTGAAAAGCTATCATTTATTCAACTCACAACTGCAAACTATTAACATTGTTCATTATATGGACTCAGGGAGGTTCTGGGGGATGGGGGAGATATATTTGCAAAAATCACTGTGAATAGTAGTGAACTATACTGTGGTTAGGGAAAACTTGGTCGACTTATTGCCCAAACTTTTCCATAGGTTATGGGGGGAAAAAGCTAAATATATTTACGACTAAATATCGCACTATTATTATGGGTAATTTAACAGTAACCATATTTTTAGTATATATTTTATTGACTTATTATTTAATCTTTAGTACCTAAACGATTATTTCTACTTAAAGATATTGGGGATTACAAAATTTTGGTATTGCCATTATCAGAGATATGGACTATAAAATATGGAATTTCATTTTTTTTGATGAGGGTGGGGGGGGGGAACTTATGAAAAGCTTATATGTATATGTCTTAAAACTATGGGCACTGAAAAAAT
>JAKELJ010000690.1:0-17754 GCA_025594165.1 Tamias sibiricus
GCAGCGTTTCTGTGGCGCGTGGACAGCTCGGGAGCCCGGCCAATGGGCCGCAGCGCTGGGCTGCGGCACCCAGTCCCTGAGGCCGGGCGTCATCAGTCCACCTTGGCGCCGGAGGCCTTGACGGATGGGCTGGTACTTGGCGCGCTCGGCGGCCATGAACTGTCGAATTCGGCGGGCGTGGAGGACACGGGCTCGGCCATCAGGGTCTCGAAGCGGGTCTTGGTCCTCGGGCGCGGCCAGTGCATAGCATCGCCAAAGGCCTTACTCAGCTTGTCCAAGCACGGGCTTGGGCGTGCCGGCCGGGGCCACCAGGCCCCACCAGGTGTCGATGGAAAAGCGGGACGGGGAAGGTCTTGGACAGTGCGGGCACGCCTTTAACCTCATCGCCGCGGGCAGCTCGTGGTGGGGGTTCAGGCGTGGTCCCGGCCAGCGCCTTGAGTCTTGCCCGAGCGGATGTTGGGTGCAGCGGCGGCCAGGTTGTCGCTGTTGAAGTCCACCTCGCCCGGACAGCAGGGCCGCTGGCGGGTTGGCGCCGCGGTTAGGGCACGTGAAGGGCGAAGATGCCGGCCTTTTGCCTTGAGCATTTCGCCAGCCAGGTGGCCACGCGCTGCCGTTGCCTAGCCGCTGCCGTAGTTGAGCTTGCGGGGTTGGCCTTGGCGTAGGCGGATCAGGTCGGCCACGCTGTGGATCTTGAGCTGCTCGGCACGGGCCGCGTTCATCTCACCAGCACATTGGGCACGCCAGCACCCATCTGGGTGATGCCGGCCGAAGTCCTTGCCCGCGTCATAGGGCATCTTGCGTACAGCCAGGGATTGACGGCATGGGTGGCCGTGGCGGCCAGGCCGATGGTCATGCCGTCCGGCGTGGCGCGGGCAATGGCGTCGGCACCGATGTTGCCGCCGGCGCCGGCCTTGTTGTCGATGATCACCACTCCCAGGGAGTCACCGCCACCGCTCGGCCAGCGCGCGCTCGAGGCGCGAGTGATGTCCAGCGGCACCGCCGGGCGCATAGGGCACGATCAGGCGGATGGGCTCTTGCGCCAGGGGCAAGCGGGGAGGCCAGGGCAGCAGCGGCCGCCATGACCGAGAGAAGGCTGTTTCTATCTACTACGGTTCATAGGGGCGCTATTGTGCAAAAAATTGCGACACACTGGCTGCGCGCAGGTATGCAGTGCAGCTGTTCTCTTATGTGCAGGAGCCATTCTGCGTATTGATTGATCTGCCTCTGGCTTCAGGCTTGCTGCTTGGTCGCTCCGTGGTGAAGTGCGTCGGCGTAGAGTAACTCTTCGTCGGGCAGTCCACGCTGGAGTGCACATAGGCCTGGTGCGCGGAATCGACCACGATGGGCGTGCGCCGCAGGCATAGACCTGGTGGGCCGAGAGGTCGGCAAAATCGTCCAGCCACGGCCTGGTGCTACGAAGCCCGTGCGGCCGGTCAGGCGTCTTCGGGCAGGGCAATCCGAGAACCACGGGCACGTAGCACAGCTGCGGCATGGCTTCGGCCTGTTCGCGCACCCAGGCGTCCATGTAGAGGTCTTCGGGGCGGCGGCCGCCCCTAATACAGGGTGACGGAGCGGTGGATGTCCTTGTGGGCGGATGTGCTCCAGCAGGCGCGCCTTGATGGGCGCGAAAAGCCCGTGCCGAGGCCAGCAGGATGACGGGCTTGTCGCTGTCCCTCGCGCGCAGGAACGAAGCTGCCGAACGGGCCTTCCCACGCGCAGGATTTCCTTTTCCTTCATGGCGCCGCAACACATGGTCGGTGAACTTGCCGCGGGCATGTGGGAGATGTGCAGCTCCAGCCCCGGCGCCGTGTCCTGCACGTGGGGGGCCGTGGCCTTGGAGTAGGCGCGGGCGGGGCGCCGTCGCGCAGGATGAACTCCACCCACGTACTGGCCTGCGTGGTAGCGGAACTTGTCTGCGGCGGGCAGTTGCAGCGCGCACCTGCATCACGTATCGTGCGACTTCTTCTCCAGCGTGGCCACGCGCACGGGCATTTTCTTGATGGGGAAGGCGCTGGCTGCCTCGGTGACCACTGGCGCGGTCATCCAGCACACCACCGAGGTGGCCGGCCTGGCGCAGGCAGGTGAGCACATAGCCGTCCGGCCTCTTCCTGGGCGGTCAGCGCGCTTGTCGGCAGTGCGGGCCATGGGTGACATCGCCACTGAGCTTCTTGCACTTGCAGGAACCGCAGGGCACCGTCCTGTGCAGCCATAGCGGCAGGCCCACGCCCGGAGTCGCGGATGGCGGCGGCCAGGATGGTCTCGCTGCCCTGCGGTGGCGACAGGCGCGGACCGCTGGGCTGTAACGGTGATTTCGTGGGAAGCGTTGGCTATCTCGGTCATGTTCTCGGTATCCTCGGGGGCGCTGGCGGGCGCGTGGAGCGCGCCGGCGATCTTCTTTCCGGGACGACATGCCGCTTGCCGCGGACGGCGGCGCTGCGCGGGTGGCCGCCCTCGCAACAGGCCAGGGATTTTGCCCTCAAACCAAAACCCATTTGGGCGCGCTGCCGGCGCGCTTTCGACGGCGAACGCGCAGTGCTCAATCGTCGGCTGCGGCGAACGTGGGGCTGCGCGTGGCTGGTGGTCAGATTGGCGGGCGCGCCCCGGCGCGCGCTCCGGGTTGCCGCACACGGCGGGGCCCGCGCGTGCTGGCCCTGACGCGTGGCACCGAGCGCCCTGCAGGATCTGCGCCGGGGCGCGGCATCACGCCGCCAGCTGCTGGGCGATCTGGACGCGCCTGCCCCACGCTGCGCCGTCTGGCCGGCCTGGCCACGGCGCGTCGTCCACCTGGCGCCGCCGCCCCAATCCGCCCGCTGGGCGAAGAGGGCTGGTGGCTGGACCCGCGCACCACGGCCCCTGCTGCGCCGTGTTGCGCCCGTCGCGGCCGGCCGGCGAGCCCTGGTCTATGGGCTCGACCTCCGGGTGTGTCTACGGCAACCTGCGAGGCGCCTGGATCGACGAAAGCCGCCCGCCCGCACCGGCCGACGGCACGTGCCCAGCGCCGCGTGAACGCCGAGCGTGCCAGTGCGCTTTGCGGGCGCGGCGGGCTGCGCGCCAGCATTTTGCGCATTCCGGGCATCTATGCGCCGGACCGGGAAAAAACGGCACGCCGCGCGGGCGCCTGCTGCGCGGCACGCCCTGCTGTGCCGCCCGCCCACCGAGGATGGTCTACACCCAACCACATCCATGCCGACGAACCTGGCCCGCGCCTGCGTGCGGGCGCTGTGGCGCGGCCCGGCCGCAGCGCATCTACCACGCCAGCGACGATACGCAGCTGCGCGATGGCGGGAGTATTTCGACTTATTTCGACATTGCAGGCCGATCTCTATGGCCTGCGCGCCCCGCGCGCATCACGCGCGAGCAGGCACATAGCGCGAAGCTGCCGGCCCAGCCTGCTGGAGCTTCCATGGGGGGAGTCACGCCGCCTGCGCAACAGCGCCTGAAGGCCGAGCTGGCCTGCGCCTGCGCTAACCCCACCGTGGAGCAGGGCCTGTGCGCGCGTGAATCAGCGCGGATGGATGCCGCCGTTGGTTGTCGTAGCAGCGGAACACGTTGCTGCAGTGCGAGATGGGCGCCGAAGGGCTGGCAGCGGCTTGCGGCGGCACGGGGCGCGCCCGACGATCCACGGCCGGTTGATGGCGTTTGGGCTGCAATGCGCGCGCGATTGCTGCAGCTGGCTCATAGGCGCTTGGGGCCAGGCAGGCCATTCCCATTTGCTGCTGGGCGGCCTGGCTGCGCGGGCCCCAGGTGGCGGGATCGGGAATTGGACTCGGCCAGGATGGTGTCCAGACGGTAGCGGCGCGCCTGCAGGCAGGCAGGTGAGTCGCCGCTGTCTCGCGCTGTGCAGAGTTCTCGCGCTCTCGCGCCGCGGCTGCGTGCCTCGCGCTCCTGCTGCTGGGCGCGCGTGCGGCGCTCGGCCCTCTTCGCGGGCCAGTTTGCTGGTTCTTGCGCTCTATGGCGGCGGCGGACTGCGCGCGCTCGCGTTCCAGCTCTTCGGGGCTGGGGGCTTCCTGCACCTGCACGCGGTTTTCGCCGTCCTTGCAACTGCTGTTGGTGTAGGGACACCCGACGCGGACCGGTCTTGGCATCCGTGCGCCCAAGCGGATGACCTGGCTACCGAGGCCGGCCCTGCGGATGACGCGCCCGCCGCCATCAGCGTTGCAAGCATCGGTACAAGCAATCGGTTACAAGCGCAGGGCGCTGGCAAAGGTCTTGGCTGTGCGGTGCATGGCGGTTTCCTTTCCCTTTCACACATAGCGCACAGGGAGGTGGTGTGCATTGCCGATTATGGTGCGGAGCCCATGGGGGCTGGCATGCCGCCGGTCAGCCGTTCAACGCAGTGGCGCGGATTACTGCGTGGGGTAGGGGGGTTGCCGCCGGCCGCCCTGGTTTTCGCGCTGCATGCGCTCGATGGCGCGTTGCTGCTAGCTCTCGCGGTCACGCTGCTGCTAGCTGCTCCCGGTCGCCGTTGCTGGCGTTCACGATCGCGTTGCTGCTGGCCCTGGTCGCGCTCGCGGTCCCGCTGCTGGCGCTCGGCTTCGCGGCGCGCTGCTGCTCCTGCATGCGTTCGCGCAACTGGCGGTCGCGTCCGTGCCTGGCGGTCCACGGTCCCGGTCGCGCTCGCGCATTTCAATCACGCTCGCGCTCCTGGCGGGTCGCGCCAGGCGTCGCACGGTTTTGCGCTCCTGCTGAATGCGCTCGCGCTCGTACTGCAGGCGATCACGCTCCAACGCTGCAAGGCGCTGGCGCTCGTACAGCCGTTATCGGGATAGGCGGGGGGCTGCGTGGGATAGGAGGGGTAGATGACGCCGCCCCAGCCAGAGGGGTAGCTGGGGGAGGTCGGATAGCTTGGGTAGCTGGGATAGCTGGGGTAGCCGGAGCCCAGTGTCCGAGTAGCCATCGGGCGGCACGGCGCAGGCGGCTGTGACCAGGGCGGCGAGGCCAAGGCCGGCCAGCAGGCGCAGCATGCGCAGGGGGGGGCGCAGGTCACGCTGCTGGTGTGGCTGCGCGGTGGGGCGTTGGAACGGGGCATGGTATGGGCGTCCGGGCAAAGGCGTGTTTCCTGTCTGGATCTCTTCCTATGACGTTTGGGGACAGGCCGTATTGGTTTGACCTGGGTCTCGTGTCCTTGCAGATGGCCAACAAGGGTGACAGCGAAAACTTCTATTTTGATAGCAATTACGCCCCATATTCTGTAGGCTGTCGCAGATGAATCGCGCAGGCGTGGTGCGCAAAGCGCGCCTGGCGCCCCGGTCCCGGCAATGGCTTGCGGGCGCGGGCTAGAATGACCTCTGTCTTTGGCGGTGCGCAGTCCGTGCGCCGCAAAGCAGCGTTCTCAGAGGGGCGGGGCGCAAATTCCCCACCGGCGGTATCTGGATCTGCCTTTCGGCAATGTGTCCAGCAGCCCGCGAAGCGCGGCGGCAAGCCGCAAGGCCGGCCGGGGTCAGCAGATAGATCTGGTGAGTTGCCAGAGGCCGGACGGTCACAGTCCGGATGAACAATAGTTGAAAGAGATCGCGCTTGAGCACCTGCAGGCAGGCGCCCATTCCCATGGTTGTCCCATGGGCTTGCGCCGCGCCATGCGGCGCCACATGGCGCGCGCCTGATTCATTTGTCTCATCTTGAAAGGAGCACCATGAATCAGGACTCCTGTCTCCTTTGAATTTCTCGCGGCACACGGCACGGCCTCGGGCACACCGTGGAGGGCCGTCGCGGGCCGCAGCCGGTTGTGTCGGCCGATATCTGCGCGAGCTGGCATACCGATGTCGTGCACCAGGCGCGCGACTCCATGGCGGCCGAGCTGCAGACCCCAGGGCGTGGCCGCGCAGAACATCAGCCACTTCAATGTGCCCGGCGCCCTTTCGAGATCCTATAGCTGCTGGCCAGAAAGCTGGCCGACACTGGCCGCTTTGGACGCCATCATCGCCTGCGCATCCTGGTGGTCAATGGCGGCATCTACCGTCATGAGTTCGTGTCCTCGGCCGTGATCCGAACGGCTGATGCGCGTGCAGCCGACACCGAGGTGCCGGTGTTCTCCGCCGTGCTCACGCCGCGCGACTTCTCCACGAGCACGGGCGACCATGTGGAGTTTCTTTCCGCGCGGCCCACTTCGTGAAGAATGGGCGTGGAGGTGGCCACATGCCTGCCTGGCGGCCCTGGACCAGCTGGCCCAGGTGCAGGCGCTGGGCCAGGCCCGCGCGGGCCTGAGTTGCAAATGGTCGCCTGCGTCCGCCGGTTGCGGCGCGCCACCCCAGCACAGCTTTGGTGGGGGGGACGGATGCTCGTAAACACTGAGTTCGGTGCCGAGTGTCGCGGCCCCGTCACGCGGCATTGCCAAGCCGCCGATGACGGGAATAACGTGACGGCCTGTTTCAACTGAGGAGGTGCGCGATGAAGATGTCCGGGAAGTTGTGTATTGCGGCCGTCGTCGGCCGGCCACGCTGGGTGGCGTGGCCCATGGCCCAGGAGCAGGTGATCCGCATCGGCCACATCGGCCCGGTATGTCCGGAAATTCCCCAGGCCAATTTCGGCAAGGACAACGAAAACGGCCGTACGCACTGGGCCATCGACGAGGTTCAATGCCAAGGGGCATGGAGAGATCGCCGGCAAGAAGGTCAAGTTCCAGCTGGTGGCCGAAGACGATGGGTTGTGGCCGATCCCAAGCAGGGCACGGCCGCCGCGCAGAAGCTGTGCGACAGACAAGGTCGCCGGCGCCGTGGCCTTCCTCAAACTCGGGCGTGGCCATTCCCTCGTCCAAGGTCTTCCAGGGACTGCGGCATTCCCATGATCCACGGGGCGCGGCCACCAACCCCGACCTGACCAAGCCCGGCTGAACACCACCCTACCGCGTGATCGCCAACGACAACGCCTGGGCGCGGCGCTGGCCAAGTACGCGGCCGAAACGCTCACCGCTCAAGACCGTGGCCATCATCGATGACCGCACGGCCTGACGGCCTGGGCCTGGCCCAATGTGTTCAAGAAGGATGCGGAAAAGCTGGGCGTGAAGGTCGTGGCCTCGGAGTTCACGAACGACAAGGCCGCGGACTTCATTTGGCCATCTGACCTCCATCAAGGCCAAGAAGCCCGAGGGCCTTCTTTACGGCGGCATGTACGGCGCCAGGCGGCCCATGCTGCGCCAGATGGCCCAGCTGGGCCTGAACGATGCCAAGTTACTTCGGCGGCGATGGCCTGTGCGTGCCCGCGCTGGCCAAGGTGGCGGCCGGTGCCCCCAAGCCGCTGGACAACGTGCATCTGCGCCGATGGCGGCGCCTCGGCTGGCCAAGATGCCCGGCGGCACGGAATGGAAAAAAATCGCTACGACGCCAAGTACCCCGGCCAGTTCCAGGTCTACAGCCCGTACTTCTACGACGCCACCATGATGCTGGCCGGACGCCATGAAGCGCGCTCAACTCCCTGGGACCCCAAGGTCTACATTTCCCTTCCTGCAAAAGGCCGACTACTCGGGCGTGACCTCGAAGATCGCCTTCGAGAAGAACGGCGAAGATGAAGAACCCCTCGTACACGCTGAGCGTGTTCAAGAACGGCCAGAAGCGCAGCCATCGACTGAGCGAGCGTCCTTCCTTCGGTTTTCATGCCCGCCCCGTGCGGGCTTTTTTTCGTGCGCCGTCCATGATCCTCAGGCGGCCGCCGGCGCATCGACCACGCCCCACCCCCCACCCCCACCCCACACCCCACACACCACACAAACACAACAACCCAACCAACACCACAAAAACAACCAACCGATAACACCACCCCCACCCCCCCCCCCACCCCCCCCCCCCCCCCCCCCCCCCCCCCCCCCCCCCCCAACCACACCAACCCCCCCCCCCCCCCCCACCCCCCCCCCCCCCACCCCCCCCACACCCCCCCCCCCCCCCCCCAAAAAAAAACCCCCCCCCCCCCCCCCCCCCCCCCCACCCCCCCCCACCCCCCCCCCCCCCCCCCCCCCCCCCCCCCCCCCCCCCCCCCCCCCCCCCCAACCCCCACCCACACATACCGGGCCAGAATAGGCCTGCAAGGCAGCGATGTGGCCTGGCGAACCTTGGCGGGCTAGGGGCCTGGCGCTGCGGGGGTGACGGCCCAGATGTCCAGGCCGCCGAGAGTCCCAGTCGGGCAGCAGGCCCGCACCAGGCGGCCTTCGGCCACCGTGTCGGCCACGTCCCATTGCTGCCCAGCAGGGCCAGGCCCAGGCCGGCCTCGCACATCTGCTGGATGGGACAGCTGGTTGTTGCTGGCCACACATGCGGCAGCACCTTGCAGGGCTGTAGGTCTCGCCCGTGTCAGGTTCGGCGCGCCCTCGGCAACGCAGGGCCTGGCCCTGGCCCTCGCGCGGCCAGGCCCAGCCAGCGCATGCTGGCCCGCGGTGCCGGGTGGCGCCAGCCGCGCTGCACCCTGGGGCCTGTATCCATGCGGGCGAGGCGCACAGCCAGTTGCGCATGGCGCTAAAGGCGCCGGGCGGCCCAGCCGGAATCGCCAGCCGCCGAAGCGCAAGGCCAGGTCGATGCGGCTTTGTATGAGGTCGATGGGCGCGTTCGTCCACATCCAGGTGCAGGCGCAGTGCGGGGTTGCTGCCCGGGCCAGCCAGTGGCCCAGGGCCGGCGCGATGTGGCGGGCAAAGCCCACGGGTGGCTGAACAGGCGCAGCTCGCGCCGGCTCGTCGCGCGGCGCGCCGCCAGCTCGGCCCGCGCCTGGCTGGCGGCCTGGGCCATGGCGGCGCACTGCTGGTTAGTAGCGCTCGCCCGGTGTTCGGGTCAGCGCGATCTGCCGGGTGGAGCGGTGCAGCAGGGGTGACGCCATTTTTTCCCATCCCCCCGCGTTCGAGCTGGCGCACCTGCTGGCTCATCACGGGCCGAGGGGCTCATGCCAGGGCACGCGCGGCGGCGCTCATGGGAGCCGTGCTGCACCACGGCGGCGGAAAACGGCCATGCGTTGTAGTCATCCATGGAGCTGTATTGTGTGAAGCTGCACTTCCAAGGTCTTGTAAAAATTGCCGTCTACGCACGCATTGTGAACGGCGTAATCTCAATGCCATCGTGAACAGGCGCCCTGGCGCCATAAAGGACCGAAGAATGAAAGTGGCATTGAATTTGGCGCAACCGGGTTTTGTGGGTTCGGCGGGTATTGAAGGAGCTAGCTGCAGCGCGGCCATGAGGTCGTGGCCTGGTGCGCGACCCCGCCAAGCTGGCGGCCACCAGCCGCGGCTGCAGGCCGTGCAGGCCGATGTACTGGAACGCCGCCGCCGTGCAGCGCGCCGTGGCGGGCGCGGACGCCGTGGTCAGCGCCTACAACGCGGGCTGGGGGCAATCCCGACATCTATGAGACTTCATGCGCGGCCGCTCGCGCGCCATCGTTGGCGGGCACCAAGGCGGCCGGCATCAAGCGCTACCTGGTGGTCGGCGGCGCAGACAGCCTCTACATCGGCACCCGGCAAGCAACTGGTGGAACACGCCCGAGTTCCCCGGCCGCCAATCAAGCCCGGCGCTCGGCTGCCCGCGACTGCCCTCAACGATCTGCAAAAGGAGCAGGGCCTGGACCTGGACGATGCTGAGCCCGCCCATTGCCCTGCAACGCTGGGCGACCATGGCGAACGCACAGGCCAGTACCGCACGGGCAAGGATGAGCCGCTGATGCAGGCCGATGGCCAGCCCGGCAACGATTTCGGCAAGCGGACCTGGCCGTGGCCCTGGTCGACGCGCTGGACAAGGGCCTGCACCTGCGCCAGCGTTTCACCGTCGCTTTGTACTGAACACCCTGCGCCAGTCCACTGGTGCCGCAGCGCGGTCTCCATGGCATGCTGGTGTCCGTCATGAACAGGCAGGAGCACAGCCATGATCGACCACACGGGAATCCTCGTATCGGACTTCGAGCGCAGCAAGGATTGACTAGCACGCGCCCACGACGCCCTGGCGCCGCTGGGCTATGAAATCCTCATGGAGCTTTCCTGCCGAGGTCACGGGCCTACGGACACTGCGGGCTTCGGCGAGCCCGCCCAAGCCCGACTTCTGGATCAGCGGGGGCACGCCCAACCATGCCGCCCATCCATGTGGCCTTCCGCGTGGACAACCGCCACATGGTCGATGACTTCCATGCTGCGGCCTCTGGCGGCAGGGCGGGGGGCGGCGTGCAACGGCGAAGCCCGGCCTGCGACCGCACTACCACGACACGACTATTACGCTTACGGCGGCCTTCGTGCTCGACCCCGACGGCCACAACATCGAGGCGGTCTGCCACCCTCCCGCCCGCCTGAGTCCCCCTGGCGGCACTGGGCCTGCGCGGCAGCTGACATCAGGCGGTCGCATGGCGCAGCACAATATTGCGCTGCAATAAAAAAGGCCCCACGTTCCCCATGCCCCCTTCCGTTTCCGCTGCGGGCCGGCTCCGTTTTTCCCCTCGCGTCATCCACACCACGGCCGCCCAGGCGTGGCCTCAGCGTGATCGCGCTGGCGCTGGGCCGCCTTCGTCTTCAATACCACCGAGTTCGTGCCCGTGGGCCTGCTCAGCAGCATTGGCGCGAGCTTTGGCATGCCCACCGAGCAGGTCGGGCTGATGCTGACCATCTATGCCTGGATCGTGGCCCTGGCCTCGCTGCCCTTCATGCTGCTCACGCGCAATGTGGAGCGGCGCAAGCACGCTGATGGGGCGTGTTCGCGCGCTGTTCGTGGCCAGCCATGTGCTGTCGGGCCGTGGCCTGGAGCTTTGCCTCGCTCATGGGTCAGCACGCATCGGGGGCATTGCGCTGTCGCACGCGGTGTTGTCTGGTCCATTCACCGCCCCACCTCGCTGGCCGTGCGCGTGGCGCCGCCGGGCAGGAAGGCCGTGGCGCTGAGCCTGCTGGCCACCGGCACCTCCATGGCCATGGTGCTGGGCATTCCGCTGGGCCGCATCGTGGGCGAATGGCTGGGCTGGCGCACGACGTTCCATGGGCCGTGGGCGGGGTGGCGCCATCGTCATGGTGGCCACTGGCCGGCTGCTGCCGCGCCTGCCCAGCGAGAGAACGCGGGCAACCTGGCCAGCGTGCCCCGCATGCTGCTGCGCCGCCCGGCGCTGCTGTCCATCTACATCCTGCTGGTGGTCGTGATCACCGGGGCAGTTCACGGCCTACAGCTATATCGAGCCCTTCGTGCAGGACATCGCGGGCTTCGAGGGGCAAGGTGACCCACGGCCGTGCGCTGCTGTACGGCGGGCATGGGCACAATCGTGGGCAGCGTGATGTTCAGCTGGTGGGGGCCTGCGCCATCCGCGCGGCTTTCTGCTGGCCGCATTGGCGTGCTGTCGGCCAGCCTGCTGATGGCTGGTGCCGGCCTCGGGCCATGAGGCAATCGCTCCTAACGTGATGAGTTCTGGTCTGGGGTGTCGCCATGATCTGCTTCGCTTCGCCCTGCCATGCAGTCCCAGAGTGCTCAAGCTGGCGGCCGACGCCACCGACGTGGGGCATGTCCATGTTCTCGGTTTTGATTTTTTTCCTCGGGCATCTTCAAACATCGGCATTGGCGGCGGTGCGCTGCTGGGCAGCCAGGTCAGCATGCACGCGGGCATGCAGAACATCGGCTGGATCGGGCGGCGGCCTGGTGGCGCTGGGCCTGGCCTGGTGCATCTGGGCCTTTGTGCGCTGGTCGGCCGGCTTCCAGGCCGCGCACTGAAGCAGGTCAGTCGCCGTGGTGACCGCATGGCCTGGGCGTAGCGTTGCGGCGCCAGGACGTGACACCAGCACGCAGACACGAGCACGGCGGCCATCTCTGGCCAGCCAGCCGGCGCCGAATCCGCCCGTGAACTGATGCAGCCGGGCAATCACATAGGGCGCGCCAGCGCCGCAATCAGAAAGCCGCCGCCGACTGCATCAAGGCATTGAGCGCACCGGCCTGCGTGGGGGTGGGGAAGATGGTCCAGCGCCACCACCCCTATCATCAGCGCGAAGCAGCCACCCAGGCCGATGCCGAGGATGACGATGTTGAAGCAGCGGCGCCCCGCATCGGGCCACCAGGCCAGCGCGGCCAGGCCAGATGATCTGGCACAGCAGGCGTGAACCCCAGCCTTGGCCGCCGGTCGGCATGGCGCGAAAAATAAAATAAAGAGTGGGGGGGCCAGCACGGGCTAGTCCCAGCGCGGCGCTGGCCTGGGCCACCGACAGCAGGGCCTCCCCAGGCCGCCGCTTTGGCGCGGGGCTCCAGCCGTGCGTCTGGTAGAAAGGGCGCAAGCCAGGCCACCATGGCCGCATAGCCGCCGTTGATGAGGCCGAAGCCAGGCCATCAGCAGCCAGGTGCTGGAGCGGGGGCGCTGGCGCAGGCCAGCCGGTGTCTTGCGAGGCCTGGGGGTCGCCATGGCGCCGGACCGGGCAATTTTGTGCTCAGCGCCCATGCCGCGCCAACACCAAGGCCAGCAGGGCGGGGCGCAGGTCCAAGAGCGCCAAGCGCAAAGCGCCAGTCCAGCCCCCATTGCTCGGCCAGCGGCGAAATCTGGGCACCGAGCGCCCCGCCCGCCCATGAGCGCGGCCGAGTACAACCCACATCATCTGGGCCATGCGTGCGGGCGACTGGCGCTTGATCAGGCCCGGCAGCACGCCTTGACCAGGGCCCGCCAGCGCCGCACAGCGCGGGAGCCGTGGCCCAGCAGGGTGGCCGCACTGGAGCCCGCCACGACGCGCAGCGCGCAGCCCAGCGCAATCACCCGCCAAGGACCCGATCACGGCGCGGCGGTCGGAACCCAGGCGCACCGCAGCGCGGCCGGGGCCAGCCCAGGCGCCTACGCACCATCAACGCCTCATGGGCAGCAGCGTCAGCCAGGACAGCGTGGACAGATCCATGCGGTGGCGGACATGTAATCTGCGGGCCCAGCGGGCCGCATGGCCGTGAGGAACGGGCGCAGGGTTCAGCGTGACCAGGACCACGGTGGCCAGCCACAGCGCGTTGGAATGGCGTGCGCTGCGGCAGGCGCCCTCGGTGCGTGCAGGCGCAATGGACGACATGGCTTCAGGCCCAGGGGGCGTTTGCCATACAGCTTGGGCCGCCGTGATGCCCGTGTCCAGCCTGCGTACAGGGGCAGCTGCGGTGGACGGCTGCAGCGGCATGCGCAGCCGCTGGTAGGCGCCTTCGCTGGACAGGCCGTAAGGCTGGGCGTCCGCGTTGTCGAAGGCGAAGAAAAAACCTGCTCGGCCCGGCCATCACCAGCGCCGCCAGGCACATGGGGCAAGGGTTGGGCCGCTGGCGTAGATGGTGCAGGTGCAGGCCCAGCCAGGTGGGGTTGGCTGGGCGCGCGTTGCCTGCGCGCAGCGCCTGCATTTCGGCATGGGCCCGCCTGGGGTCATTGCTTTGCACGATCTCGTTGACGCACGGTGGACCAGGATCTGCCCCTCGCGCGCGAGCAGGGCGCCGAAGGGGGCCGGCCGCCCCGCAGGCGGTTGTCGTGCGCCAACTGCACGGCATGGCGCAGCAGGCGGATGTGTTCTTGTTCTTGCATGGGGATGGGCTGGGCAATCGGGAGCTGAGGGCCGCAGTCATAGGACGGGGGCCATCTATTGGAAAAATTAAATGATCAAATGCCGGGCAGTGACAAAGCCACTGAAATCCGCCACGACGCCCCATGCAACCCTCTTCCATAGACCCCACCCAGCTGCGCGAGCTTCTGCGCCGTGGCCGAAACCGGCAGCTTCACGCGCGCGGCGCAGGGCGTGCACCTGACCCAGTCCACGGTCAGCCAGCAGATCCGCAGGCTGGAGGAGCAAATGGGCTGCCACGCTGCTGGACCGCAGCGGGCGCCATGTGGAATGCACGCTGGAAGGAGAGCGCTCGCTCCTGGCCTATGCGCAACGCATCCTGGCCCTCATGGACGAGGCCGTGGAAGCAAGTTGGCCGGCGCCCACCGAAGCCGTGCTGCGCATCGGACGTACCAGAGGACTTTGCCGGCCATGCCTTGATGCCCGCCTTGGGGTCGCGCTGGGCGCGCAGCCAGCCGCAGTTGCGCCTGGAGCTGACCAGCGGGTTGTCGCAGGCGATATGGCAGCAACTGCAGGCCGGCGAGCTGGACCTGGCCATCGTCAAGCAGCGCAGCGGTTTAGCACGCCCGGCATGGTGGCGCTCGCTGGCCCGAAACCGCTGGCTGGATAGGACAGTGCGCGGCATCCCGGCCACGGGTTGGATCCCTTGCCCCTGGTGGGTATTTCCGCAGGGCGGGGGGGGGCTGTAACCGCAGCGAGATGACGCATGCGCTGGATGCCGCCGGCCGGCGCTGGCGCCTGGCCTATGTGAGGCGCCAGCCTGGCCAGCCTGGAAGCCGCCGTGGAGCAGGGCCTGGGCATCTGACCCTGCTGGGCCGCGCCGGCTGGTCGGTCGGGGCCCGGCCACCGCCTGCTCGACGGCATGGCCGGCTTCGCCCCCGTGCCTGATGTGGAGGTGGCACTGCATGTGTGCGCGCCCCCCCGTTGTCGGCGCGCCGGGGGCGGGCGCTCTGGCCGAGCGCCTGAGCGAGGGTGTGCGAGGCGTTGCTGTCGCCTGCCGCTGGCGAAGCCTGCAAAAAAATCCCCCCGCCGTGGCGGGGGATGGTCAGTGGGTGACGCGCAGGCTCAATCCATCGGTCAGGTTCTGCTTTTGCACCAACGTCCTTGTAGACCGCCAGTTCGGCCATGTATCTCTTCAAAGAAATGCTCGGGCGTGTCGCCCCGGCCACGATCAGCGAGCGGTTTCCTCGATGCGCCTTCTTGCTGGCCGGGTCCTGCAGCACCTTGCGCGTCGGCGGCGTTAGACCTTGTCCACGATGTCGCGCGGCTAGGTTCTTGGGGCCCGACGATGCCGTAGTAGGCCATGCGGTTGACGGGGGTGGGGCCAGGCCCAGCTTCCTTGAAGGTGGGCACATCGGGAGCGCTGCCAGGCGCTGGGGCGCGGCCACCACGGCATGGGCACCTAGGCGCTTTTTCCTTGACGAAGCCCAGGGGGCTGAGGGGCAGGTTGTCGAAGATCAGCGGAACCTGGCCGGCCACGGCGTCGTTCAGCGCGGGGGCCGCTGCCACGGTAGGGCACGCTGGGTGATGTCGGTGCCAGTGGACAGCTTGAACATCGTCCATCATCAGATGGGTGATGCTGCCAGTTGCCGGGCGAGGCGTAGGAGTTACTTGCCGGGGTTCTTCTTCACCATCGGCCAGGAACTCCTGGGTAGTTCTTGCCCGCGAACTTGGGGTTGGCCGCAATGGATGTTGGCGTGGCTGCGAATGTTCACGATGGGTCGTGAAGTCGGTCAGCACGTTGTAACGGGATCTTGGGGTTGATCGCCGGGTTGGTGGCCGTGGTGGACACGGTGTGGCGATGCCCAGGCTGTAGCCATCGGGCTGGCGAGCGCGCCGTCTCGGCCGCGCCGATGCTGCCGCCGCCGCCGCCCTTGTTCTCGACCACCACGGGCTGGCCCAGGGCGCGGACCCAGCGGCTCGGCCACGATGCGCGCGATCAGGTCGGTGGTGCCGCCGGCCGCGTCAAGGGCACGAGCAGCTTGATGGCTTGGTGGGGTAGCCCTTGGGCATGGGCTGCGCCGAAAGAAGCGCGAGGGCGCCGAGGATTGCCGGCGAGCGCGATGCGGGAGGTGTTTGAGTCATGGTGTTGTCTCCTTGAATGGATGTTGTGGACGTTTGTTGTGAGGCACCGAACGGGTGGGGAGGGCGCGTGATTCTTTAGGACATTCGTATGGCGGTGCTTGGTCTGAGAAATGTGGAGGAGGTGTTGCGCGGCGCTGGCGATCAACCACGCCGCGCGAGCGCAGCGCCTGGATGGCCCATGGGCGCAATGCCCAGCTCGCCTCAGCACTTCATCGGTTGTGCTGGCCTAGGGAGGGCGGTGCGCTGCGCAAGCACGGGCCGGGGTGGTATCGCTCAGGGCGCATGGGGCTGGCCACGCCGGCGATGCGCGAGATGCCGTCGCCGGCCTCGCGCGGCAGCTCGACGCGTATGCCGCGTGCGCGCACCTGCGGGTCGTCGAAGGCCTGGGCGATGGTGTTGATGGGGTGCCGCAGGGCACGGCCTTGTCTTCCAGCAGCGCAATCCTTTTCGGCCGTGCCGTGTCTTCATGAGGGGCACCATCCGCGCTCCAGCAGCGCCTGGCGGTTGCGCACACGGGCGGTGTTGGTGGCAAAAGCGCTAGTCCTGCGCCCAGCCGGCTTCGCCGACGGCGGCGCCAAAAGCGACGCGAACTGCCCCGTCTATTGCCAATGGGCCAGCAGCACGTTGCCGTTAGCCGTGGCGAAGTCCTGGTAGGGCGCCAGGCTGGGTGTGGATGTTGCCGGCACGGCCGGGCGATTCGCCCAAGTGGCCTAGAAGCCGGCGGCCTGGTTGCCCAGCACGGCCATGCCCCCACGTCCAGCAGGGCCATGTCGATGTGCTGGCCCCGGCCCGAGGCCTGGCGCGCATTGCAGCGCGGCCAGGATGGCCTTGCTGGCATACAGGCCCTGTGAAGACGTCGATCACGGCCACGCCCACCTTGAGAGCGGGCCGCCTCCGGGCGCCTCGTCGGCATGGCCGGTGATGCTCATCAGCCCGCACATGGCCTGCACCATGAGGGTCGTAGCCCGCGCGCTCGGCAATACGGGCCGGTCTGGCCGAAACCCGTGACCGAGCAATTAGATCAGGCGCGGGTTGAGCGCCTTGAGGCTTTTCGTAGTCCAGGCCCGTCACTGCGCCGGCCACACCGACCTTGAAGTTCTCCCCCACCAGCACGGTCCGGCCCCCGGCCGCCATCTGGCGAATCAGCTGCTGCCCATCGGGGTGTGGACATGTCGATGGTGACCCGAGCCGCTTGTTGCGATTGCAGGCCGTGAAATAGCTGGCCTCCTGCGTGGCCTGGCCCCATCGTTCGCGCGCCAGGAACGGAGGCCCCCAGTGGCGCGTGTCATCGCCGGCCACGGGCCGCTCGACCTGATCACGTCGGCGCCCAGGTCGGCCAGCGTCTGCGTGCACAAGGGCCCGGCCAGCACGCGGGAAAAGATCAAGCACCTTGATGCCGGCCAAATGCGGGGGCCGGCGCGGAGGATGTGGAGGACATGAGAGGGAAGAAATATGAGCGCGCCCGATGCCGCTGGTTAGTTCAGCTCAGGGCTTGAGCTTCCATCACCCAAATAAGCGTTGTGACACGGGCGTGGAACAGGCCAGGGACGCCGAGCAAGAGCCGCCTCGCGTCGAGGGCGGTCGTCCCCCTCCGCGAAGCGAGAAGGGGGAAGGCGCGAAGCGCCTCAGGGGCGTCAGTTGGCAAATAGCTGCGATGCCAGTCTGAGCCCGGCCCAGGATCAGCGCCTGCACATCGTGCGTGCCTTCGTAGGTGTTGACCACTTTCAGGTTTGACCCAGGTGGCGGGCCACGCCGAACTCGTCGCTGATAGCCGTTGCCATTCCCATCATGTCGCGCGCACATGCGGGCAATGTCCAGCGACTTGCTCGCAGTTCAGTTTGCGCTTGATCAGCGAGGTGATCTCGAATCACGTTCTGGTGCTCGTCCTTCATACCATGCGGCCCACGCGCAGCGCGGCCTGCAGGCCCAGGGTGATTCGGTTGAATCTCGGTCTGCATGTCGGCCAGCTTCTTCTGGATGAGCTGTGGTTGGCGGGGCCAGGGGCGGCCGAACTGCTTGCGGTCCAGCGTGTACTGGCGCGCCGGTGTGCCAGCAGAACTCGGCTGCGCCCAGGGCGCCCCAGGCGATGCCGAAGCGTGCGCTGTTCAGGCAGGTGATAGGGGCCCTTGAGGCCGCGCACCTCGGGGGAAGGCGTTTTCCATCGGAAAACGAAGACATCG
>JAKELJ010000691.1:0-17711 GCA_025594165.1 Tamias sibiricus
AGCATAAAAAACCACTGGCCAAAGTGTATTTTGTGACATGAATCATTTTGTTATTTGTTTTTTTTCTTGTTAGAGCATTTTTATTTGGGGGTCTTAATTCAAAGACTAGGAGTTTGGGTGCTTGTAATCAGATTAAATTAAATTGGCTTCTTAAATATGGTTTAGTAGGGTTTTTTTGGTTTTGTTTTTATTTGTTTAGCATGTTTTTATGGTTTTTCTAGGGATTTGAACTCAGAGCCCTGCTCATGCTAAGCACATGCTCTAACAGAGCTACCCCCCCTGCCCCCCCATATTTAGGTGTTTTAAATGGTGAGTCCACATATGAATAATGGTTAGGGATTCTGAATATAAATCTGGACTCTGATATCATCCTAAAAGCCAATATTAAAAATGGTGTTTTTCTGACATGGTAGTGCACACACCTGTAATCCCCCGCAGGTTTGGAAGGCTGAGGCAAGAGGAATCCATAGTTCAAAGCAGCCCTCAGCAGACATAGTGAACCCTGTCTCAAAAGTTTAAAAAATTACTTCAAAACTAATTTGAGGAGAGATCCAAGATGGCGTGATGAGAGGAAGCCGCACTTCAGAGAGGCTCCGTGGAAAGAATCCTAACAAAGCAGATAAATCGCCTTTCATTATATATATATGTGACTGAAAATAACCGATATCCTGATGTTTTGGATTACCACTACCAGAGAAAGAGACAAGCTTGTCTGCAGCGGCTGGAGCCCGCGAGGCGCCTGCAAACCGCCTGGGCGGTGCACAGGCCGTGGGAAACAAGGTCAGGGGTGAGGAGACCGCGCTACGGGCGCAACGACCCCAGCCAAACTCACTGACACTAGCGTGAAAACCACATAAAAACCAGCGATAACAGCCGGCGGATTGTTGCTGGGGAGCCACAGAGACCGCCGGGTCCACCACACCAGTTTCGAATCCACACTCCGCTGACGCGACCCTCGGTGTGGCTTCCCGGTGGCGATCGGCAGGAAACGGAAGTCGGAGTCTGGCTGAGCTGCTGTTGACTGGAAGGAGGCGCGCCATTTTGAAAGCTGCAGGGGTGGTCCTGACAAAGGGGAGGACGACCGGATGAGCGGACTGCTGCATCCAAACCAGGGGACTCTCCAGCTCTCTGAAGGACAACGCTCAATTGGAGTGAGACTTAGTTGTGTCAGCAGGGGAAGGGCGTGTTCTGAGGCTAGGGCACTGACGGCCACAGGGCGGCTGCAACTGTGGGGTGGGCTTGGGAGTGGGGGGTGCCTTCTGGACGGATCCCCTTCCCGGCGGCCAATTCAATCCTTGCTGACACACAACAGTCCCCCTGGGCCCACTACCTTCACTGATACCGTGCTAGCCAACTTGGCCTAGGATGCAGCCTTGATTTCACTGACAGGATCACAAGACTGTTAGGACGTGATCCAATAGCAATTGGTTTGAACTGGAAAGGAAAAAAATGAGGTGGGCTTCCCAGGGCCCGTTTTGTCTGAGTAACTTGGGGTTTGACTTATGTTTTTTTTTTTTTTTTTCCCTTTCTTTTTATTGGTTCTGCTTGAGTTTTCTTGGATTGCTGCGAGAGGGTTTTTTTTTTGTTGTTGTTGTTTGTTTGTTTTTTTGTTTATTTTTCTTTTTCTTTTTTTGCTTTGTTTTGTTCTGCTTTTTTTTTTTTTTTCCTTCCGCATTGATTGTTTAGTGTGTTTTAATTCTGCTTCCGCTCCCTTTTTTCTTTCATTCTTTTACTCCCCTTCTCACTCCCGTGGTATCTTTTCTTCTCCTTCATATTTCATGTTTACATCCTGCCAGTGCATACTAAACAGAGGCCAAAAACATGTTATACGCAAGAAACTTGAGGATTTCTAGAACCGGCGCAATTGAACTGGGTAGCAAAGTGGTGTTATAATATAGTTTACTCTCTAATTTTCCTTGATTTCTCTCTCTCCTCTCTCATTCTTACACCAATTCCTACTCTTTATCATTTTTTTTTCTTTTTCCAACTTACTTATATATAACATTGTTCTTTTTACCTAATTGTCAACCCCATTCTCTTTCTTCCATCGTCTACTGATTACCTAGAATCCACTTCCCACTAAACCTTACTCCAATTAGATATCTCTTTCATACTTTCCAAGAAAGAAAGAACAATTCAAGACACTTCTTTCTTCCTAAACCATCAAACACCTCTGTATCCAATACTTGAAGCTATATAAAATCGTATCAGAAAAGCATACAAGAGTAAATTGGAAATAATATCTGGGAATAACAATCATATGTACATTGTGACCCAAAACTTAGGATTTTCTGAATAGAAAGTGTTAGGTTTTAAAAGTATAAAGGAAATTATAAGGTGATCTGATAGCATTGTTACTACAGGAACAACATAAGGCTTTAAGGTAAATCGAAATAGTCAAGGTCCCACAGTGCAGAAGAATAGACACACAGGACAACATGAAAAAAACAAGGAAAGAAATGACACAAACAAATCAAGATATAGCCTCATCGGCAGATGTCGATGGCAAGCACAGTTGGTCAAATGCCAGAGATGGAATTTAGAAATTACATATGCCAAATGTTTTATGGAACTTAATAAATGAACTCAAAAATGAGATGAGGGAGCTGGTACAGGAGGCAAAAGATCATTTTGACAAAGAACTCCAAAAACAAATACAGGAAGTAAAAAGATTACTTCACTTAGGGAAATAGAGGCTCTACTAGAGAATCCAAACAGCAAATTCCAGAAATGAAAGAAGCAATAAACCAAAATAAAAGCTCAATTGAAAACATCACCAACAGAATAGGACCATCTGGAAGATAGAACCTCAGGGACAATGAAGACAAAAATATATGTCTTAGAGAAGAATTTAGGACCATACAGCAAAACTTGTTAAGAATCATAAAGAACATAACATCCATAGAATTATGGGACAAGCATAAAAAGACCAAACTTAAGAGTTGATCGGCGGTAGAGGAAGGGGCCCAGAGTTTTCAAGCCAAAGGAATGAGTAATCTATTTAATGATAAAATAATTACAGAAAATTTTCCAACCTTGAGGAATGAAATGGAAAACCAAGTTCAAGAGGCATACCGAACACCAAACAAACAAAAAATCTCAACAGATCCACACCTAGACACATTATAATGAAAATGCCTAAATACACTGAGCAAGTGAGAGAATACTAAAAGCCACAACGAGAAAGGAAGCAAATTACATATAGGGGGGAGGAAACCAATCAGATATTTTCAGATTTTTTTCAACCCAGACCTTAAAAAGCAAGAAGATCCTGGAATAGCATATTTTCAAGCTCTGAAAGAAAAGGGGATGTCAACCTGAATCTTTTATCCAGCAAAATTAAGCTTTAGATTCGAAGATTGAAATAAAAACCTTCCATGACAAGCAAAAGTTGAAAAGATTTCACAACTCGAAAGCCAGCACTTCAAGAGCATCTCCTGGGCAACATTTTTCATGAAGAAGAAGAGAAAGATGATAACGAAAATCAAACCAAAGGGAGATATTAAACTAAAGGAAATACCAACCAGAAGAGAAACCAAATCAAGCTAAAGACCATAATTCAAATAAAAATGGATGGGAATAAAAAATCACATCTCAATTAATAACCCTGCGAATGTTAATGGCCTAACTCGCCAATCAAAAAAAGACACAGATTATCAGAATGGATTGAAAAAGAAATGACCCAACAATTTGCTGTCTCCCATGAAACACAAAAACCTCATAGAAAAAGAACAACATCAACAGACTCGAAAGTGAAAGGCTGGGAAAAAGTCCTTATCACTCACATGGCCGGCGGAAGCAAGCAGGGGTTTCCATTCTCATATCAAATAAGGTAGACTTCAAACCAAAATTAATCAAGAGGGACAAAGATGGATATTTCTATTACTTTAAGGGAACCATCCATCAACAGGATATATACAATCATAAATCTGTATGCCCAAAATAAATGGAGCACCTACATTCATCAAACAAAACGCTTCTTAAGTTCATGAGTAAAATTAGACAACTAACACAGTTATTCTAGGGGACTTCAACACACCTCTCTCAACCAATGGATAGAATCATCCCCCCCCCAAACAAAAGCTAAACAAAGAAACTTTAAGCCTCCTCAAAAACAATTAACAATTTAGACCTAACGGACATATATAGAATATTTTCATCCCTCAGTAAACGAATACACATTTTTTTCTCAGCAGCACATGGCTCCTTCTCCAAAATAGACCATATATTATGTCACAAGGCAAACTCTCAGCAAATATAAAAAAATATAGAGATACTACCCTGCATGCTATCGGACCATAAAGGGATGAAATTGGAAATCAACGACAAAACAAGGAATATGAAAAAATCTACTCCATCAACTGGAAGCTAAACAAAACATGCTACTGAATGGAACCAAAATGGGGTTGAAGAAGACATCAAAGAGAGAGATCAAAAAATTCCTAGAGGTAAATGAGAACACAAGATACATCATATAGAAATCTCTGGGACACGTATGAAGGCAGTAGTAAGAGGAAAATTCATCTGCACTGAGTTCATTCCTTAAGAGGAAAAAAACCCAACAAATAAATGACTTAACATCACACCTCAAGCATTAGAAAAAGAAGAAACTGACCAAACACAAGAGCAGTAGAAGACAGGAAATAATTAAAATCAGAGCAGAAATTAATGAAATTGAGACTAAGGAAACAATTCAATGAATTGACAAGACTAAAAAGTGGTTCTTTGAAAAAATAAACAAAATTGACAGACCCTTAGCGGATGCTAACGAAAAGAGAAGAGAAAAAACTCAAATTACTAACATTCGTGATGATAAAAGGGGAACTATCTATAACAAACACTCAGATATACAGAATATAATTAGAAATTACTCTTGAAAAATCGTTGTACTATTAATAAAATAGAAGAATACTGAATTGCATTGACAGATTTCTTAGAGTCATATGATTTGCCTAAACTGGATGTGGAGGCTATACATAATTTAAATGTGATCAATTACAAGCGAAGAAATAGATAGACTGTCATCAAAAAGCTACCAACAAGGAAAAGTCCAGGACTGATGGGTTTTACA
Source organism: Tamias sibiricus (assembly GCA_025594165.1). Lineage (NCBI taxonomy): Eukaryota > Metazoa > Chordata > Mammalia > Rodentia > Sciuridae > Tamias > Tamias sibiricus. The sequence goes on from JAKELJ010000691.1 coordinate 5,072, forward strand.
GCCGAGTTCTATAAGACGTTCAAAGAAAGAACTAATACCAATGCTCTTCAAACTATTTCAAGGAAAATAGAAAAAGAGGGAGCTCTTCCCAGACTCTTTCTATGAGGCCAATATTACATTAATTCCAAAGCCAGGCAAAGACACATCCAAAAAAGAAAAACTTCTGGCCCATATCTTTAATGAACATTGATGCAAAAATCTCAACAAAATCCTGGCAAAATCGGATACAAAAACATATTCAAAAAGATAGTGCACCACGATCAAGTGGGGTTTATCCAGGGTATGCAAGGCTGGGTTCAACATTTACGGGAAATCAATAAACATAATACATCACATCAATTGACTTAAAAGACAAAAATCAACATATGATCATCTCAATTGACGCAGAAAAAGCATTTGACAAAATACAACACCCTTTTTTATGTTCAAAACACTGGAAGAAAAACTAGGAATATCAGGAACATATCTTAACATAATAAAAGCTATTTATGCAAGGCCCCGAGCTAACCTTATCTTATATGGAGAAAAATTGAAAGCAATTCCCTCTAAAAACTGGAACATAAGGACAGGGATGGGGGGGGGGGGGGGGGGATGCCCCTTTCACCACTGCTGATTTAACATATGTACTGGAAACTATGGCCAGAGCAATTAGACAGACAAAAGAAATTAAAGGGATCAAGATAGGAAAAGAAGAGCTCAAATTAGCAACTTATTTGCTGATGACATGATAATCTACCTAGAAGGACCCAAAAAGCTCTACCAGAAAACTTTTACAATAGTAAACGAATTTGGCAAAGTTGCAGGATACAAAATCAATACACATAAGTCAAAGGCATTTGTGTACATCAGCGACAAAGACTCTGAAAGGGAAATGATGAATAAAAATACCCCCATTTGCAATAGCATCAAAAAAAAAATAAAATACCTGGGAATCAACCTAACGAAAGAGGTGAAAGACCTCTTTAACGAAAATTATAGAACACTAAAGAAAGGAAATTATAGATGAACTCAGAAGATGGAAAAGACCTACCTTGCTCTTGGATAGGTAGAATTAATATTGTCAAAATGTCCATACTTACCAAAAGCATTTATACAGATTTAATGCAATTCCAATCAAATTCCCAATGTCATTCTTCAAAGAAATTAGAAAATAGCAGTCATGAAATTCAATCTGGGAAAAATAAGAGACCCAGAATAGCCAAAGCAATCCTGAGCGAGAAAAGTGAAGCAGGGGGCATCACCATACCAGACTTTAAATTATACTATAGAGCAATAGTAACAAAAAACAGCATGGTATTGGCACCAAAACAGACTGGTGGACCAATGGTACAGGGAATTGAGGATACAGAGACTAATACATATAATTACAGCTATCTTATATTAGACAAAGGTGCCAAAAATGTACAGTGGGAAAGAAAGGATAGCCTCTTCAAACAAAATGGTGCTGGGAAAACTGGAAATCCATATGCAACAAAATGAAATTAAACCTTTATCTCTCACCATGCACAAAAACTCAATTCAAAGTGGATCAAGGACCTAGGAATTAGACCAGAGACAATACAACCTAATAGAGAAAAAGTAAGCTCCAATTTTCCAACATGTTGGATTAGGCCCCAAGTTCCTTAATAAGAATCCTGTAGTGCAAGAATTACTACAAAGAATTAATGAATGGGATAGATTTTAATCTAAAAAGCTTCTTGTCAGCAAAAGAAAACAATCATGTGAGGTGGAATAGAGAGCCAACTAATTGGGAACAAATATTTAATACATGCACATCAGATTAGAGCACTAATCTCTAGAATATATAAAGAACTCAAAAAACTTTACACTAAAAAAAAACAAATAACCCAATCAATAAATGGGCTAAGGAATTGAGAAGAAAGACACCTCTCAGAAGAGATACACGATTAATCAACAAATACATGAAAAATGTTCAACATCGCTGGCAATTTAGAGAAATGCAAATCAGAAATAAAACTACTCTAAGATTTCACTTCACTCCAGTCAGAATGGCATGCCATCAAGAACACAAGCAACAATAAATGTTGGAGAGGATGTGGCGAGAAAAAGGCACACTCATACATTTGCTGGTGGGACTGCAAAATGGGTGCAACCATTATGGAAGAGCAGTATGGAGATTTCTTGGAAAACTGGGGAATGGAACCATCCTATGACCCAGCCATCCCACTCCATGGGTCTATTCCCAAAGGACTTAAAAACAGCATATTACAGTGACACAGATATCTCAATGTTTGTAGCTGCCACAATTCACAATAGATAGGTTGTGGAACCAACCTAGATGTCCCTCAGTAAATCGACGTGGATTAAGAAAATGTTGGGTATATATGCACATGGTAATTTTAATCAGCAATAAAAGGAAAACAAATTAATGGTGCATTTGCAGGTAAATGGATGAAGTTGGAAGACATAATGCTAAAGTGAAGTTAGGTCAGTCTCAAAAATCCAAGTACCAAAATGTTCTCTCTTATATAAGGAGGCTATTTCAAAAAGTATTGTTGGATGGGTGGGGGTTGGTACTTAGGAGGATTAGAGGAACACTAGAATGGTCAAGGGAAGGGAGGGTAAGGGAGGGAGCAAGAGGGGAGGGAGGGGGGGGGAAAAAAAAAAAAGGTGGTATTGAATGAGACAGGATTATCCATTTTCCTTTAATGACATGATTGAAGACCTGGGAACTGTACGAATATCACTTTGTATACAAACAGTTGTATGTAAAAAGGATACTAAAATATATGCACTATGAGTTGTACATATTAAAAATTATAAAATAAAATTAGAAAAAAAAAAACAATTAAAAAAATTTTAAAAAATTAAAAAAATTAATAGGAGCTGGGGGAATGGCTCAGTGGTTAAGCACCTCTGGGTTAATCCCTGTACCATTAAATAAATAAATATTTGTTTCATAAAAGTATTCAGAGGAACATTCACATTGATATAATCATCTATTTTTTAAATTAAATAAAAAAATCCTGAGACTACAAGACACTAAACTTGCCCAATGTCTACACAGCTAGGACGTGTGTCAAAGATGAGGTTCGGACCCAGTTCTGAATGTCTCTCTCAATGCTTTACACCCACTGTACTATACTCATGAGATACCTGCTTCATGCCATGCAAGTTTGGGAAACTACTTACAACTGGAAATATAGGACCAGTCGCTTTGAAGTATAAAATCCACATTGGGCTGAGGGGAGCATAATGACTATACAGCTACTTCTTAAGTATGTGTCTGTTACAGGATCTCCCTGTCACCACTTACTCATTTCAATCTGTGAAATATCCTGTGCCTCTGGAGAAGACTCCCAGATTGTTGCTGTGGCATTCAAGCTTACCTTAAAAACATGTTTTTTTCGTTCCTAGGTATATTAGTTTAATCATGTCCTTGTAGAGTTGCCCCATGAAGAAAGTAGATGAAATTTGGTGAGTATGAAACATCCTCCATCTTGGATGCCTAATGGAAATTTTAATGTTATCCATTGCATGTCCCTACAAACATAGGGGGTGCTAAAAGCCTTAGTGAAATCTTAAGCTTTAAAACATAAATAAGTTTTAATTGATCACCAATCAGATTACTCAGATTAGAAGATTCCAGATTAGCCTAGGCAGTTGTGGGCCATTTTATGTATAAAAAAAAAACCCAAAGCCAAAAACCAAAAAATTCATGTAGCTAAGTATGAAGGGTAGATCTCAGGAGGGTAGTACAGACTTTGAAAGGAACAGTGTGAAAGGGGTGGGGACAACAAGAAATTAGAATCAAACGTGAGGAACAATGTGTGACACCCCGCCATCCTTAACAATTACAGTGTAAGTTATCAATTTTAGAAGATGCTGAAGTGTGTCTGGATTTCTTGTGGAAAATAGGCAAAACTCTTGGAGTTTCAATGCATGAGCAGAACCAAAATATCTGAGAGCAGGGATGCTCTGAAATATGAGGAAGTACAGCCTGAAAATCCTCTATAGAGTGCTCAGATTATGAGTATGGAATTGGAGGTGACCCAAACCATCATTGGGCTATAAGATTATTTAGAACAGTATGGAATCCTCGTGCTGTTTTCTTTAAAGATTTTTATTTTCTTAGAGTAGTACTTTATTTTCTAGTAGTTTTAGGTACACAGCAAAATTGAGAGGAAGGTAAAAAGGAATCCAAGTATAGCCCATCCCCACATACAGCCTCTCCTTGAATTTTACAGAAAGTTTGACTAGTCTTGTAGACTTGATCTTTTGTATTACCTCTCTACCTTCCCCTAGATTCTTCTAAAACTAATTAGCATGAATGGAATTGCTTTCCATGGTGTAGTCCTTTACAAACATGCATTAATCCCTCTATTCAGGCCACCCTAATGAAAGGTTTTTACAGATGAAGCAGCTGACGAGAAGTTAGCAACTTATCCCAGTTTACATTGCTCATGATTCCACGTTGCTTCTAGTAGCACCAAGGAATGCCACAAGGATTCCTGACTTTCTTTCCACTAATACTGTACCTAAGCTGGGCACATGTGGCTCATGAACTGCTACCTAGCAGCGTCAGAGGCTAGAGGCTGGAGGATCACAATTCCAAAGCCATCCTCAGCAACATGAGGTGCTAACAACTCAGTGAGACCCTGTCTCTAAACAAAATACAAAATATAAGGCTGTAGGATGTAGCTCAGTTGGTTGAGGTGCCCCTGAGTCAATCCCTGGTACCGAACACCACCACCACCAAAAACAAAATACTGTGCTTAAACCCTTTCCTTGTCTTGTCACCTTTCCCTAGAATTGTGCTAGACAGCTTTATGAATCAGGTGTTGTAACCAGACAGGTCCATAGAGCACAGGTCCCTGGTTGCATACAATAAATGGTGAAAACCATCCTTGGCTCAGACACAGGCTCACGAAGTCATAGACCCATTATTTTGTGGCATTCCTGAGGCCACCCCCAATCCTGGAGCATGGAAATCAGTAGCTGTTTTTGACTGGTCACTGGTAGATTTACTTTAAATAATATGAGTTCACGAGGTACAGAGAAGGAGAAATACAGAACAATTTCTCTGTGTTTGATTTAGACAGGGAATCAGGGCAGGTGCAAGTCTAATTTCAGGCGCCTTGAACAGAAATTTCTGGCCAGTCCTGCCACAGACTCAATCTAGTCTAGCAACCACATTGTACAGATGAATGGAAAGACAGGAAAATTAGTTAGTGAGTGGAGCAGTGGATATCGATACCCTACTTTTGCAACAAAGACTTCCAGGCAATTAAAACAATCTCTATTCTCAGCTCAGCCACAAAATGACAGCAATAATGGTTTCCTATTCCTTATTTTCCCAAACTGATCATGGCAAAAATGAACAGGAAGGATGTCTGGAAAGGCTTATCAAAATGGAGTAGCAATGCAATGTGTCTGAATGCAAAAGGTCATGCCTTCCCTGCATTTATGGATGGATTACCATCGTATCTGGATTGTTGGTTGCAGGAGAATGCAGTACTGACATATTGAATGGGCAGTCAAACCTTCGGTTTTTGCCACTTCTTCCATTCCTAGCCTTGCCTCAAGATAACAGGGAAAACAAGGCAATATTCCCCACTCTTCTCAGAAGGCATACCTATATAAAGCAGTAGGCTCTCACTGAGTCTTAAATCCCAAGATTTTCAGAGCCAATACGTATAGGAGCACTGTGATCTTTCCTAAATAGGTTAACATAGACCTTAATCAAAAGGGGGGCTGTTCACTCAAGCAAATAATTCCTGAAGATGGGTTAGTAAATGGTAAATGAGCTAGGACAAAAGGATAACAAGCCTAAACTGTGAATGCCCACAATATCTCCCATCAAGTAATGGTAGTCAATAAACAGACATTTCAAAGGTCAACTCAACATCAAGCACCCATGATTTTCAGGCACAATGCAAAGGCCTTGGAAGATCCAATGTGGATGAGACCAAAGTGCAGTCCTCACCACCTAAAAGACAAACAGGAAAGCAATGACAGCACAGAGTTTTAACTGCTATGACAGAATTCTGCTCCAGGCAGGAAGAATCTGAAAGAAGGAACTAAAGAGTGTTGTTTTTGGCCAAAGCCAATGTGGCATTAAAAATTACTGGAACAATCATAATTATGTTGAAGCAGTAAAAGACCCTGTTTAAAATTTTGGCTTCAGCTGGCTAAATTAGACTGGTTGCAAATCATAATACTCGTAGATCTGGGTTCTACGATTTTTGGAACAAGACGTGGAATTTCAATAAGGCTTTTCTCAGGCACAACCTTTTGACCAGTTATCTGCCCTGCTGGGACCTCATTCCAAGTTCTTGCCTCCCTACAGTTTTCCTTTCCTCCCTGCCTGAAAGGTGTTTCAAGGAAAAGAGAGAGTCCTAAACAATTTCATTTTGAAATTGTTGACTTGCAGGTAAGCTGTGTTGGCCAAGTATCTATCCCAATTTATAGGATGAGGAAACCCTGCCATTAGCAAAGTTTCCCTGACTTATCCTGAGGATAAATTCGTCGGGATTTAGATTCACCCTGTGTCATTCTCAATTGTACCATTGATCTTAGCCTTTCATACTAGAAATTATATATTCATTATGTCTGGGGTAGGGTCCGTGATCTGTTTTTTTTTTTTTTAATTTTTTTTTTTTTTTTTGTGCGGTGCTGGAGATTGAACCCAGGGCCTTGTGCATGGCGAGGCAAGCATTCTAACCGACTGAACGATATCCCCCAGAACCTCCGTGAATCTGTTTTTAACAAGGTAATCCAGAGCATTCTATCCTTAGACAAATTTGGAGACCATAACTAAAGCATTGTCCCCAGGAAATTCCAATAAAGACCCCTTTTAATTCCTAATGTTTGAATCCAAAACACACAAGCCTAAGTTTTTAGAGCATCAAGAATTTTTAAAATGTAATAAAACAAATGTATGTTGGAAAGCGATCCTGTAGTTTAATTATCACGCTATACCATATAGTATCAATTAAAGCCTCCGAAGAGCCTGTAAACTGTGTTGGGCCAAGCATTCCTTGTCCTTCATTTTAGGATGAGAAACCCTGTGCCATGGTGTATCTTGTAATATAATTGGGGAGAAGCAAATACACCTTAAAAGATGAATGAAACAGATGCTCCACTTTTGAAAAAGAATGTTTTAAACAGACAACATCAAGGTTTGAAGTTATATGGAACCAAGCGGGTAGCACCAGAAGCAAAATAGGAGTCAAAAGTCACCTAAATCAAGGAGACACAACTGTATTTGGAAACTCGCTTATTTTCCCGTGGCATCATATACTTTTCTATCTCGATACTCATATGAACTATACCAGTTTACATTTTCCACAACCACAGATTGTACCACCAACCAGTCCTGAACCTGCAAGGAAGTACAAGCATTAGTCCTTTTTGCAATGCTCTGCTGCCTAACCAGATTTGTGTTTGCAAAAGCAACCCATGGCCAGGTCAAGATGGTGATGTCCTGGTGAATGGAGGGTGGTTGTTATATTGAGGCCCTTTCCAGAATCTTTCCTGGGCTTACTTAGAGGCTTCTGATTAGAACCTGAGGAAAGATTTCATTTCATCAAATGTATTTAGTGTCCTCTTCTCTGGATCAGAGGGGCATATGTTGGCAGCTATCGGGCTAAATTCTGAGGTATTCATAGTCTGGCAGAGAGAAAGGAAGACAATCACATGACTAGTGATTACCTAAGTCAGGAAGAATTGCAAAGCATAATAAACAAACATTATAGTGGTGATAGAGCAAAAATTAAAAAGTTCTCATGGAAGGATACTGGAAGTTAGTGGACAAAAATTTCCATGGGGACTTGAACAGATGGTAGGTATTCCAAAGACAGATAAAGACAATTGTAAATGAGGGAAATCTTATGAGCAAAGGTATCAGAGGCCTGAGTCTAAGGGATATCTACTGCAGGTCATTGCTTGGTTGAGACAACTTGAGAGACATCATTGAGCTTTATACTTGTGGACCCAGATCATGGGCCATTGTCACCTTACTCTTCATTTCTGACATCATAAAGTAAAAAATAGAAATTCTATATCTTTAATAAACCCCAAGAGCCTAAGGAAGTTGCTGACAATGCAGCCACTTTTTCAAGGAGTATTTGGGCAACCAATGGTGGTGAGGTTGTCCTAGGTTCCACAGTATTATATGGATGGGCCATTTATTGGATGGAAGTATTGGTGCATCAGAAGGAGGATTGCCAAAGGCCTTATTACCATGCTAAAGGGTTTGTAGTACAGCTGAGACTGAAAGAAATTTTACGCAGAATAACAGGGATATGTTCAATACATCTAATCTAGTCTAACTTACAACTCTCTTGCTGCTGTTAAGAGATAGTTAAAGACAGAACGCAGAGTGAAGGAAGAGTCCAAAACAGGCATTACTGTAGCAGTCCAGCAAAAGTCTAAACACAGTCTGTGTGTTGTACCTCTGCCATGGAGTTGAGAAAAGTAGGAACTGTCAATAAACATTTTTCAGAGGTAGAGAATCAACTATGCTCGTGTACACAATGGGTTTGTGTGGGATGGAGGAGGGTAGTGAGAGTTGGGCAGGAGTTAATGCTAAAGAGAGGTGGCCTTCTGAGTCTCTAGTCCCCTCAAGTGGAGGCGGTAGGTAGAGGCCAGATCAGAGGACAGAAAGATTTTGGCTTAAGCAGAAGAAAGAGTGCCAGGTGGCGACACCGAAGCCCCGCCCCCGACTCCACCTTCCTCTTCCTCTATTCCCACCCACCCCCCACCGCGACTCATCCTCGAGGGCGGGGAGAGGTGACATTTGAGTCCCTCCGTATATCCCATCAGGCAGTCAGTCCACCCTGGAGAGGCTGACAAAGGACCAGCAGACGCAGCTGCTATCTGAGGATCCGTTGTTGCCGAGGTGAGAGTCGCCCCAACCGTCCCGTCACCCACTTCCTTTCCTCCGACTTCAGAAAACATGGAATTACGTGGCTGAGAGCCCTTGCAAAAAGAAGCGACCCGTACCCAAAGCCCGGGCTTGGCTCGGAGACTGACAACGGGCTCACTGCGCCGGATTCGGGTGGGCTGTGGCAGGAGGCAGAGGGGCTCCTTTCTGTTCTGTCCGGTCTCTGAGTGTCAGTGTCCCCCCTGCCCACGCTCCCGGTTGCGTCGTCCGGCAGCTGGGTATTGGCTCACCAGCCATTCTCTGAGCGAAGCAGTCTCGGAAGCCTCCGGTGCCTGCCCGGTGGAGTTCGGTATGCCGCCGGATGCGGCTCCTGGGACACTCTAGAGGCGAACGTTCGCGAGGAGGGCTGGGGGATAAGGTTTGGCTCCCTGTCGGTGACACTGTCCTCTTCCTTCATCCAGCCTAGCCAGTCCCCCCCAGCGGCAACTGGAAGGAAATGGGGGGGGGGGAGTGCTGGAGCGAAGGCGGTCCCTTGAATGGCTTCAAGCTGTGCTCTGTTTTGCCTGAAGGCAGTGGAAGTGGGGTGAGAGCCGGGTGGAGAGCAAACGCTTATCTTGGAATAATGGGGTGGAGGGAGAAGGGGTACGTGGTCCTGTTATCCTTTCCTCCCTCCCTGACCTTTCGCACAGGAATCCTGACGGATGCACCAGCTGCTCGGCTGTAAACAGGCCACATGTCCGGTTTCAACGTGGAGCCGGGACTGTGTGGGGACAAGGCTGGAGAGGCTGGGCCCCAATCAGTGGGCTGAAGTCTGTGGACGACTACTCCCCCTTCCAACCCTCCAAGCCCCTTAGGACAATGTTCACAGCATTTTTCTCCTTTGGGGAAAGTAACTGACATCTGCCAGCTCCAGATCGAAGTACATTTCTGTCTCAGTATAATCCAAGGGATCTCACATTTGGGAGCAAGGGGCAAATATTAAGTGAAAACGGGTTCTTTGGGTTTTGCCTAGAAAGCATCCTGTTCTTTCAGCATGCAAGCAGTCTTCAATGTAGAATTCCAACATAAGGAGACATTTTTTCCGGTCAAGGCACACATGGGATATAATGCATTCTTGATGAAAACCTTGTCCCACGGCTTTCTCTAAGTTTCTGGGGAAATCTCTGCCTATAAAATATTACATTCAGGAAATTGACTAAGGGTGTGGACTCCAGCTTTTTAGATTACACATATATTCGGTAATAAAGCTGTGGGAAATGTGGAAAACATGATGCTCGGCCAAAAGTGCCTCACACGTTCTCACATCTTTCATACCCTGACAGGATGTGGAGATTAAACTAGTTACTGAAGCAGTTTCTATATCATCTCAAACCAACAATGATATTTGAAATTTGGGATTTTTGAAATCTGTGAGGGTTAGTGGTCATAGATTTTGCTTTATATGTAATATGTAAATTTAATATAATAGACCCTTTATTCAATAGAAAGTATACTCTGCATAGTCCAAAGAAAAGAATCACATAGTATATGAAGGTATACATATTCTTCCATACATGGTTCATAAAGCAGGAATGTGGCTCAGCAGTAGAGCACTTGCTTTAGCATGTACAAGGCCCCAGGTTCAATCCCCAGAATCCCCCTCCCAAAAAAAAAACCTTATGTGTGTGTGTCGTATTCACATATATATAAATATATAATCATATATATATAAATATAATACATATATATATAAAACATATATATAAAATATAGTTTTGGGTTTTTTAGTACCCAGGAGTTTGAACTCAATGTGGCACATCCAACCACTGAGCCACATCCCCGAGCCCTTTTTTGTACTTTATTTAAAAAGACAGGTACATCACCTGAATGCTTAGCTACTCCATTTTTTTGCTGAGGCTGGCTTTGAACTACGAATCAGTCTCCTGTCTCAGCATCCCAAGAGCTGGTGATTACATGCGTGTGAGACCGCACACAGCTATAATTTAAAAATGTTCTTCCCCATGTTTTTATATTAAAATTTTTTTCAGAGCAATTTTACATCTAACTTCATTTCCTAAAAAACAAAACAATAAGAAAACTAAAAAAAAGAAAAGCTACACCATTCCTTACTAGCTCAATAAAAGAAGTACTTTGCTACCATTTTTTTTTCTGTTTTTTTTTAAGATGGAAGATAGACTTTTTTAAAATTTATTTTTTAGTTATAGGTGGACCAAAATCTTTAAATTTTTTTTAAATTTTTTTTAAAATTATATTTTTATAATTTTTAATATGTACAACTCATAGTGCATATATATTAGTATCTTTTTACATACAACTGGTTTTGTATACAAAGTATATTCGTACAATTCGTCTTCAATCATGCATAAGGAAAATGGTATCCATCACATTCAACCACCTTTTATTTCCTTATCTTTTCTTTCCCCCTCCCACCCCTCTTGCTCCCTCCCTTCCCTTGACCATTCTAGTGTTCCTCTAATCCTCCAAGTACCCCCATACCAACAATGCTTTGAAATAGCCTCGTTATATCAGCAAAAAAAACATTTGGTACTTGGATTTTTGAGACTGACTAACTTCACTAGCATTAATGACCTTCCAACATCATCCGATTTTTATTTTTTAATTATTATGTGGTGCTGTGAGGATAGAACCCAATGCCTCACACATGCTAGGCTGACCGTCCTGCGCCACAAACCCAGCCCCAGACTTTTTTTTATTTTTTTTTTTTTTGTACTGGGGATTGACTCAGGGGTCTCAACCACTGAGGCCACCATTCCCAGCCCTATTTTATGTATTTATTTAAAGCAGTGTCTGAGTTGCCTTAGAGTCTCGAGATTAAAGTTTGAACCTCACTATCCTCCCTTGTCTCATCCTCCCAAGGCCCCCTGGGTGAAGATAGATGACTTATAACTCTTTCCTAAAAGTTAAACAAAGGAGCAAATTACCAGTGTTGCTTTGAATCTTGTTTTGAAACCTTGTAGTATTCCTGAAATCTTGTCATAAACAATAAGAATATATTAAATGATTTCTTCTTCAATTCCCTTCGATTTTCCTCACTTTGGTGAGAAATTTTTTTGTTTTAATCTCTAAAGGTCCCTTGTAGCTTTCAAATTCCCTAAAAGAGTCAGTTTTTGATTGGGAACTTTGTTTAAGATAAAATAAGTTTGTCTAATGAGGCAAGATAGTAGTATTAATAAAATAACATTCCAGTAACAGGAAACCATTCTGAATCAAAATAGAAATTGTACCGGCAGAATCTCATTAGATAAATAAGCCATATAGGTTGACCTGTACCTCTCCTCGCTTTTCATCAGGAAATTGAAGATGCCTCAGCTAAATCATGCCTCCCAAATTAGAAAGATAAAATTAACTGCTTGACTTTCTTGATCTTCAGGGTATATCATACAAAGTCTGATTCTTTCACTCAGATCACCTTCTTCCCTAATTAAAGGAGAAAGGCTTAACAGGATCTCACTTTGGAACTACTTTGATTACATCCCCAGAGCCAGTGGTGTTTTTTAGCTTTTCTGGGTTTTGACATTAATTTTGTCATCACATCCTGAAATTATCCAGTCAGTTTTCATGGGATTGATTTACACCCAACCCAAACTCACAAAAGATTCAGATAACATGATACCAGATACTGACTTACAGTGAGAAGTAGAACTACCTAAGCAAAGCAGAACTGGTCCATGTACAAGCCAACAACAACCTTTGTTCTAGAAGTATACTGGAAGCATGTAGAATTGCACATGACCTCCCCTTTTTAGGGTCTGGGTCTATGTGGACCACTAT
>JAKELJ010000692.1:0-2500 GCA_025594165.1 Tamias sibiricus
AAAGTTAACAGTTAAAGTTAAGTTAAAGTTAAAGTTAAGTTAAAGTTAAAGTTAAAGTTAAAGTTAAAGTTTAAAGTTAAAGTTAAAGTTAAAGTTAAAGTTACAAGTTAAAGTTAAAGTTAAAGTTAAAGTTAAAGTTAAAGTTAAAGTTAAAGTTACAAGTTAAAGTTAAAGTTAAAGTTAAAGTTAAAGTTAAAGTTAAAGTTACAGTTAAAGTTAAAGTTAAAGTTAAAGTTAAAGTTAAAGTTAAAGTTAAAGTTACACGTTAAAGTTAAAGTTAAAGTTAAAGTTAAAGTTAAAGTTAAAGTTAAAGTTAAAGTTAAAGTTAAAGTTAAAGTTAAACAGTTAAAGTTAAAGTTAAAGTTAAAGTTAAAGTTAAAGTTAAAGTTAAAGTTAAAGTTAAAGTTTAAAGTTAAAGTTAAGTTAAGTTAAAAGTTAAAGTTAAAGTTAACAGTTAAAGTTAAAGTTAAAGTTAAAGTTAAAGTTAAAGTTAAAGTTAAAGTTACAAGTTACAAGTTAAAGTTACGTTAAAGTTAAAGTTAAAGTTAAAGTTAAAGTTAAAGTTCAGTTAAAGTTAAACAACGTAAAAGTTAAAGTTAAAGTTAAAGTTAAAGTTACAAGTAAAGTTAAAGTTAAAGTTTACAAGTTCAAGTTAACGTTCAAGTTAAAGTTACAAGTTAACGTTAAAGTTCAAAGTTAAATGTTAAAGTTCACGTTTAAGTTAAAGTTAAAGTTAAAGTTAAAGTTAAAGTTAAAGTTAAAGTTAAAGTTCAAGTTAAAGTTAAAGTTAAAGTTAAAGTTAAAGTTAAAGTTAAAGTTAAAGTTAAAGTTCAAGTTAAAGTTAAAGTTAAAGTTAAAGTTAAAGTTAAAGTTAAAGTTAAAGTTAAAGTTTAAAGTTAAGTTAAAAAGTTTAAAGTTAAAGTTAAAGTTAACACGTTTAAAGTTAAAGTTAAAGTTAAAGTTAAAGTTAAAGTTCAAGTTAAAGTTAAAGTTAAAGTTAAAGTTAAAGTTAAACGTTTAAAGTTAAAGTTAAAGTTACAAAGTTAAAGTTAAAGTTAAACGTTACAGTTAAAACGTTAAAGTTAAAGTTAAAGTTAAAGTTAAAGTTAAAGTTACAGTTAAAGTTAAAGTTAAGTTAAAGTTAAAGTTAAAGTTAAAGTTAAAGTTAAAGTTAAAGTTAAAGTTAAAGTTAAAGTTAAAGTTAAAGTTAAAGTTAACCGTTAAAGTTAAAGTTAAAAGTTTAAAGTTAAAGTTAAAGTTAAAGTTAAAGTTAAAGTTAAAGTTAAAGTTAAAGTTAAAGTTAAAGTTTAAAGTTAAGTTAAAAGTTAAAGTTAAAGTTAAAGTTAAAGTTAACGTTAAAGTTAAAGTTAACAGTTAAAGTTAAACAGTTTACGTTTCAAGTTAAGTTAAAGTTACAAGTTAAAGTTACAGTTAAAGTTAAAGTTAAAGTTAAAGTTAAGTTAAAGTTAAAGTTAAAGTTAAAGTTAAAGTTAAAGTTAAAGTTAAAGTTAAAGTTAAAGTTAAAGTTAAAGTTACAAGTTTAAAAGTTAAAGTTAAAGTTAAAGTTTAACGTTAAAGTTAAAGTTAAAGTTAAAGTTAAAGTTAAGTTAAAGTTAAAGTTAAAGTTAAAGTTAACGTTAAAGTTAAAGTTAAAGTTAAAGTTAAAGTTAAAAGTTAAAGTTAAAGTTAAAGTTCAAGTTAAGTTAAAGTTAAAGTTAAAGTTAAAGTTCCAGTTAAAGTTACACCGTTAAAGTTAAAGTTAAAGTTAACGTTAAAGTTAAAGTTAAAGTTTACAGTTAAAGTTAAAGTTCAAGTTAAAGTTAAAGTTAAAGTTAAAGTTAAAGTTAAAGTTAAAGTTACAAGTTAACGTTAAAGTTAAAGTTACATAGTTAAAGTTTAAAGTTAAAGTTAAAGTTAAAGTTAAAGTTAAAGTTAATAAGTTAAAGTTAAAGTTAAAGTTAAAGTTACAAAGTTAAAGTTAACAGTTAAAGTTAAAGTTAAAGTTAAAGTTAAAGTTAAAGTTAAAGTTAAAGTTAAAGTTAAAAAGTTAAAGTTAAAGTTAAAGTTAAAGTTAAAGTTAAAGTTTAAAGTTAAAGTTTAAGTCAAGTTAAAGTTAAAGTTAAAGTTAAAGTTAAAGTTAAAGTTAAAGTTAAAGTTAAAGTTAACGTTAAAGTTAAAGTTAAAGTTACAAGTTAAAGTTAAAAAGTTTAAAGTTAACGTTAAGTTAAAGTTAAAGTTAAAGTTAAGTTAAAGTTAAAGTTAAAGTTCAAAGTTAACAGTTAAAGTTAAAGTTAAAGTTAAAGTTTATTAAAGTTCAAGTTAAAGTTAAACGTTAAAGTTTAAAGTTAAAGTTAAAGTTAAAGTTAAAGTTAAAGTTAAAGTTAAAGTTAAAGTTAAAGTTAAAGTTAAAGTTAAAGTTAAAGTTAAAGTTAAAGTTAACGTTAAAGTTAAAGTTAAAGTTAAAGTTAAAGTTAAAGTTAAAGTTAAAGTTAAAGTTAAA
>JAKELJ010000692.1:7500-10000 GCA_025594165.1 Tamias sibiricus
GTTAAAGTTAAAGTTAAAGTTAAAGTTAAAGTTAAAGTTAAAGTTAAAGTTAAAGTTAACGTTAAAGTTAAAGTTAAAGTTAAAGTTAAAGTTAAAGTTAAAGTTAAAGTTAAAGTTAAAGTTAAAGTTTTAAAGTTAAAGTTAAAGTTAAAGTTAAAGTTAAAGTTAAAGTTAAAGTTAAAGTTACAGTTAAAGTTAAAGTTAAAGTTAAAGTTTAAAGTTAAAGTAAAGTTAAGTTAAAGTTAAAGTTACAAGTTAAAGTTAAAGTTAAAGTTAAAGTTAAAGTTAAAGTTAAAGTTAAAGTTAAAGTTAAGTTAAAGTTAAAGTTAAAGTTAAAGTTAAAGTTAAGTTAAAGTTAAAGTTAAGTTAACAAGTTAAAGTTAAAGTTAAAGTTCCCAAGTTAAAGTTAAAGTTAAAGTTAAAGTTAAAGTTAAAGTTAAAGTTAAAGTTAAAGTTAAAGTTAAAGTTAAAGTTAACAGTTAAAGTTAAAGTTAACAGTTAAAGTTAAAGTTAAAGTTAACGTTAAAGTTAAAGTTACAAGTTAAAGTTAAAGTTAAAGTTAAAGTTAAAGTTAAAGTTAAAGTTAAAGTTAAAGTTAAAGTTAAAAAGTTAAAGTTAAAGTTAACAGTTAAAGTTAAAGTTAAAGTTAAAGTTAAAGTTAAAGTTACAAGTTAAAGTTAAAGTTAAAGTTAAAGTTAAAGTTAAAGTTAAAGTTAAAGTTAAAGTTAAAGTTAAAGTTAAAGTTAAAGTTAAAGTTAAAGTTAAAGTTAAAGTTAAAAAGTTAAAGTTAAAGTTAAAGTTAAAGTTAAAGTTAAAGTTAGTTAAGTTAACAGTTAAAGTTAAAGTTAAAGTTAAAGTTAAAGTTAAAAGTTAACCGTTAAAGTTAAAAGTTAAAGTTAAAGTTAAAGTTAAAGTAAAAGTTAAAGTTCAAGTTAAAGTTACAGTTAAAGTTACAAGTTAAAGTTAAAGTTAAAGTTAAAGTTAAAGTTAAAGTTAAAGTTAAAGTTAAAGTTAAAGTTAAAGTTAAAGTTAAAGTTAAAACGTTAAAGTTAAAGTTAAGTTAAAGTTAAAGTTAAAGTTAAAGTTAAAGTTAAAGTTAAAGTTAAAGTTAAAGTTAAAGTTAAAGTTAAAGTTAAAGTTAAAGTTAAAGTTAAAGTTAAAGTTACAAAGTTTAAAGTTAAAGTTAAAGTTAAAGTTAAAGTTAAAGTTAAAGTTAAAGTTACAAGTTAAAGTTAAAGTTAAAGTTAAAGTTAAAGTTACAACAGTTAAAGTTAAAGTTAACAGTTAAAGTTAAAGTTAAAGTTAAAGTTAAAGTTAAAGTTAAAGTTAAAGTTAAAGTTAAAGTTACACGTTAAAGTTAAAGTTAAAGTTAAAGTTAAAGTTAAAGTTAAAGTTAAAGTTTAAAGTTAAAGTTAACAGTTAAAGTTAAGTTAAAGTTAAAGTTAAAGTTAAAGTTAAAGTTTAAAGTTAAAGTTAACGTTAAAAGTTAAAGTTAAAGTTAAAGTTAAAGTTAAAGTTAACAGTTTAAAGTTAAAGTTAAGTTAAAGTTAAAGTTAAAGTTAACGTTAACGTTCAAGTTAAAGTTAAAGTTAAAGTTAAAGTTAAAGTTAAAGTTAAAGTTAACAGTTAAAGTTAAAGTTAAAGTTAAAAGTTAAAGTTAAAGTTAAAGTTCAAGTTAAAGTTAAAGTTAAGTTAACAGTTAAAGTTAAAGTTAAAGTTAAAGTTAAAGTTAAAGTTAAAGTTTAAAGTTAAAGTTAAAGTTAAAGTTAAAGTTAAAGTTAAAGTTAAAGTTAAAGTTAAAGTTAAAGTTAATGGTTTAAAGTTAAAGTTAAAGTTAAAGTTAAAGTTAAAGTTAAAGTTAAAGTTTAAGTTCAAGTTAAAGTTAAAGTTAAAGTTAAAGTTAAAGTTAAAGTTAAAAGTTAAAGTTAACAGTTAAAGTTAAAGTTAAAGTTAAAGTTAAAGTTAAAGTTAAAGTTAAAGTTTAAAGTTAAAGTTAAAGTTAAAGTTAAAGTTAAAGTTCAAGTTAACGTTAAAGTTAAAGTTTAAAGTTAAAGTTAAAGTTAAAGCAGTTCAAGTTACAGTTCCACGTTAAAGTTAAAGTTAAAGTTAAAGTTAAAGTTAAAGTTAAAGTTAAAGTTAAAGTTAAAGTTAACGTTAAAGTTAAAGTTAAAGTTAAAGTTAAAGTTAAAGTTAAAGTTAAAGTTAACGTTAAAGTTACAAGTTAAAGTTAAAGTTAAGTTAAAGTTAAGTTAAAGTTCAAGTTAAAGTTAAAGTTAAAGTTAAAGTTAAAGTTAAAGTTAAAGTTCAGTTAAACGTTAAAGTTAAAGTTAAGTTAAAGTTAAAGTTAAAGTTCAAGTTACAGTTAAAGTTAAAGTTAAAGTTAAAGTTAAAGTTAAAGTTAAAGTTAAAGTTAAAGTTAAAGTTAAAGTTACAAGTTAAAGTTAAAGTAAAGTTAAAGTTCAAGTTAAAGTTAAGTTAAAGTTAAAGTTAAAGTTAAAGT
>JAKELJ010000693.1:0-17679 GCA_025594165.1 Tamias sibiricus
AATTAGAATCCAGAAACTGGGGCTGAGCTCACAGCCACTTCTCTGTGATGCTGAAAGTTTTAAAATGACACAGTTACCTTGTTAGATTACTCTCGGAAGGCCAAGGCTGAGAAACTGCATGGAGTATACCCGTGGGATTTAGGTAACATCCTTCTCCCTGGGCAAGCAACCCCCCACCACACACAAACACACACACACACACACACACACACCACACACACACACACGTGTCAAGGGGCTCTGTGTTTGACCCCTGAACCATGTCTGTAGGCGGGGACGCACCTCTCCCACAGAGTGGCTCAAGGGGCTGAAGGGTACCATATGTGGCAATGTTTTTGTTTAAAAAATCCATTGAGGACCTAGTAGGATGCTAGAAAATGTTGTTCCTAGGGAGTAAATGATGAATTAACCACAGATGAGCATTATTACCATTCAGGTAATTCATTTATTGAACTTAATATCATGGAATGTGCTCCTGGGATCTAGCAGGCACTATTGTACATGCTGGCTAGTGGTTTAATGAAAGACAAACAAACAAACAAACTGCCCTCTTCAATAGGAATTAACATTCTAGCATGGGAAAGAAGGGACATAGGTAAACACTAAATTTAACAGATTGAGATGGTGACAACAGATGGAAAATAGTATGGAAAAATAAAATTTGGGCAGGTAGCATAAGGAGATCTCAAAACTGAAGGCAAGCTGTGACTTTAAATCCTGCCCATTAACAGGCTGGCCCTGCAGCCTCTTAAGTACTTTGCCTCCCCAGGTTACTTCAGGGTCATACGAGGCCACCACCGTCAGCACAGAATCACTCCTGGCCATGGAAAACCAAGAACTCAATCACCCCCTGCTTGGGCTGACCATAACCCACTGTTGTGCTCCGAGTGCACTCTTCCACATTGGCCAAACAGGAGAATCAAATGGGCAATGGTGGGATCCACAGCCCATGAATCTCTCAACATCCAATGTGGCCTACCGTGTGATTAATAGCAATGTTATTTCTATCCTACAATCAGGAACCAGTGTTAGCATCTTTTTGAATGGATTAGGCACATCTCTAAAGTGGGATCATGGTCCCTCCGGGAGCTACCCAGTAAGTCTACAAGAAAAGGCCAATTAAATGTATTGTTTGGGTTCACTAAGCTTTTCCTTAATGGTTTAAATTCCAGGCCCTTTACTGCCCACGGGAATAAAGACCAACAGGAAACAAAAGGTTTGGCTTTTAAAATATGTACACTGGGGTCATAGAAACTGCTCTCCAAATATAGCAGGACTGAACGCTCTCTACTATGACCACATCAACGATGTCATTTGGTTGAGGTAGGTATCCAGGAGGAAGCTTCAGAGAATCCAAGGTGAAAAAGATGGTGTCGTCCACCACACCATGTCGTCCATGTACGCTGCTAATGCAGACCTGTGATGAGAAATGATGGGACTGGTTGTGTAAAAGCACAGTCCATCCTCACCAGCTCTGCACCTCCCACTCTCCTCTATCTGCGGGTCAACTCCAACCCTGGAATTGATTTCCCAACCTGCCTGGCACACTGGCAATACCAGGGGTGCTTTTTAAACACACCAGTTCACAAGGTCCCCACCTCATGCCAAATTAAATTGGAAATCTCTGGAGAAATGGGCCCCGAGCCTGTGACTAAGACCATCGGGCTAAATATTCCACACAAATTGACCATCAATCCTATTTCACTGAGTATCCTCTCGTTTATAATTTTCAGGTTGCAGTATTCCAAGTCATTACCCAGCTTTTGCCAGGAAGCTCTATCTCACAACCCACTTCATTCATATTCTTTCCCCAAACTTCTGGCATACAAATTGCTTTTCCTTAACTGTTCCTCTCAGAACTTTTTTTTTTTTTTTTTGTAGTTTTTTATATGAGGACAGAATGCTTTAATTTTATTTATTTATTTATATTGGTGCTGAGGTAGAACCCAGTGCCTTACACATGCTAGCAAGCAACTCTGCCACTGAAGCTAGAGCCCCTGCCCCATCTCAGAACATTTTAATAATTTTTTTGTTGTTGTTTGTTCAGTACTGGGGATTGGACACAGTAGTGCTCTATACCATCCCCAGCTTACATCCCAGCCCTTTCGAATTTATTTTTTAGACAGGGAAAAACTCAGCTGCTGAGGCTAACACTCCAGACTTTGATCTTCGCTGCCTTGGCCACCAAAGAGTGTGGATTGCAGGCATGGTTTACCATGCTGGACAATTTCTCTTTTTTCTTTCTTTCTTTCTTTTTTTTTTTTTTGTTGGTGATCCTGAACTTACTCAGCTGAATTCAGTATATGGCCCATGCTAGGCAGGTTGCCTTAACCATACGGAGCTACAAACCTTAGCCCTCTAATTAAACATTATAAGACCAAAAAAAAAAAAACTACATAACTTAGAAATTGATTGCATGTGGTCTACATTACTTTTTATTTAGTTCTTTAGAAAGCCCTTCCTTTTCTATAAAAAAAAAATAGGTTTCTCTTTGGCAAGAAATACATTTTCTAGATTTCTAACCACACCTAATAGAACCCCCTCACGAAAATTATTGCTAAATGAGATCGGGTAGAACGGAATGGCTCAGTTGAGACCATTGGAACAAATACCTCATCCACATGCCTACAGTTCATGGGCCTTCACAGAGAGGGCATTGATGTTTGAGGTGCCCGGCTGCATGCATTACTCAATCTCTAGCAGTCGCCCTTATAAGGCATGGAAAACCTAAAACAACCATGGAGAAATTTCAGTGTTGTTATCTCTTCACTTTGGCCACGTTCCATTTCCATAAGTCCCCTTGACATGGCAATACCCTAACAAACCTTCTATTGTATGTAAAGTTACATTCTGTACATGTTTAAACAGACATATAACTCATGTAAGTCTTGCTGTTGGAAAGTCAGTTTATACACATGTAGCCACCATTTCTCCTGTCCCTGATTTAACAAAACCAAACACAGAAAAGTGTCAACCACATGTCCAACCAAAATTAGGGGGGCACAGGATTCACTAACTTCTTTGGGGAGAGTCAGCTAAGGACATAGGTGAGAGCACACAGTTGAACTTGGCTACCTGCCAGTATAGCATTGGCTAGAAACAAAATCTTGGAACTTCTCTGCTGATTGCAAATAGAATGACAAAATTGGCAGGTGCGTGCGTGCACACGCGCCACACACACACACACACAACACACACACACAGAGCTATAAGGCTGTCTCCAATCTCATTTTGAAGCATTTCACGTATTTGGAAAAGGATATCCTTTTCACTTGCAGAATTTTTCCTTGATTTAACATTACATACATAAGTGAAATTTTATACAGACATTAGGATTCCATTCACACACAGGAGGAGGGGATCACTGATGTTTTTATGAATATCACCTGTCTGTCCCTGTATTGTGCATCATTTTCAATTCCTACGGCCCATGTCACATATTCAAGAGCGTTAAACTGCAGCTCCAAGTACATTATGGCCGTAGCTCTTTCTCTACAAATGTAAAACATACCATTGTGAACAATTAGATAGTGAGAAGCAAGTATCTTTATTAATATAGACCGCATCTTTTGTCACCAAGGTGGCACGGCTGATATTAAAACACGGTTCCAAGGTTCAGATGGCCCAGCATCATCAAAATAGTCAGATTATTAGCTTCCACCTGTAAAACACATGGAAACACTTATTTCAAGCAAAAACTAATTTTTACAACAAGAACGTGTATGATCCCCCAAGAATCCCCCTCAAAACAACGACAATTCAATGAGTTAGCCTAGTCATGTAGGTTTGGTAAGAACATATGATTCCCGTGTCAGAGACAAAGGACCTTGTGACTCGCGGCAAATGCCGCTGTTGACACCATTGGTGTCGGAAATATTTTAAACTACCCTCTTTGACACTAGTCCATATATTTCACATTGATAGGTTACATCGCGGACTGAGAGGATACTAAGAATAATGTCTGTGCTTCGTGGATTCTGTGTTTAGTGTGTTCACAGCACTAGGCCCAAATATGAAAAACATAATGTCCTTGCCAGAGAGGAATTCAAAGTTCAATAGAGAAATATCTAGTTCTGAACAAGTTGTGACAATGGCTATAAATCATGTTTGAAATGGTTCTTGCCAATCCCCAGGGGGAGAACATTTTAGTCTGGGAGAAAACAGGGGTATTACTTGGAAGAGGTGAGACTTGAGCTTTGTCTGCAAGAAGACGAAGTCTTTACCTGCTCAAAGAGGGTGGGGGCAAGTGCAGAGAGAGACAGGAACAACAAACAACAGGTTAGGAGAACAGGGAAGAAACACAATTTTCAAGATCTGGTCCTGGGGAGAGAAACACGAGATAAAGTTGGAGAATAACCACAATGGGAAGAGATCTAAAAATGGCAAGTGGCATTAGGGCCTAGTTTTTCTACAACAGAGAGGATACATAATATTTCAGTTCATCAGAAGTAACGATCCTTATTTAAAATTGGTTTTAATTAAGAGCATGGTGGCTCACTCCCGTCATCCCAGTGGCTTGGGAGGTGAGGCAGGAAGATCATGAATTCAAATCCAGGCCCAGCAAGTTAGTGATACCCTAAGCAACTTAGCAAGACCCGGTCTCTAAACAAAATATTAAAAGGGCTGGGGATGTGGCTCAGTGGACAAAGCACCGCTGGGTTCAATTCCCAGTATTAAAAAAAAATTGTTTTCTCTGATTATGAGGAAGTCTGATTCACAGTGGTGTTGGTCGGGGTACATATGAGGATTATAGGAACGCTAGAAGGTCAAGGAGGGAGGGGAAGGAAGGGACAAGGGGGGATGGAGGGAAAAAGAAAAGGTGGGTTGAAAAAGATGGATGTCATTATCCTAAAAGCATGATCGAAGATTTGAATGTTACGAAATATACATTTGTATACCTGTGTTGTTTAGTAAAAAGAAGCTCTATATGTTTATTAGGAATTATAATGCATACTACTATTATAAACAAATTAAATTTAAAAGATTTTAAAAAATTAAAAAAAAAAGAACAAATAAAAATAATTAAAAAATTGTTTTTTAATTACACAATTGGTTCAATAACATGTTCATTAAAGACAAAGAGGAAAAGACAGACGACTATGAAGCTCAGAAAACAAGCACCCATCAGTAACTGTTTTCCAATGCCTGGTAATCTATTATGATATTGACCTGGTATTTTTTTATTCACCCTGTTCCACGACATTTTATTCTGTGAGTAAACACACAAAAATATGCCCAGTTTCTAAAACAAATTCTTAATATGCCACGGGCAGTATTGAAGGGTGTTAGGTCCTAATCTTCTGTTCATTGAGAAGAACACGATTGCTGGGACTAGGGTAAAATGGCATTCCTATGAATGGACTGTCATAAATTAATCAGATCCAGTCCCACATTATGTCGATTATTTAATTTGTAATCCCTAATGCAGTTCTAATGGCATCATCTACCCCTCTCTTTGTTGACTTCTGCATACCCAAGAGTCCTAGGGAGTGATATTTTTTGGTTCTCATAGCTTTCTGCTGCACCATGAGCAATGGAGAGGTCTATGAAGTCCTTTCCATGGCTTTTCGCTAAAAAGCCTATTTTCATTTGTTGAACGTCCTATTATAAACACTGTGTTTATTTATCCAGCTGTCGCAAGTACCAATGCTCAGCATTTTTTTGCCCAGATTCACTGTCTTTGTGGGAAGAGAAGTAAAGCAACCAGACTCCTGGCGTCCTATCCCGCACCACTTTTGTCAGAATCCAGTGAGTGGGTGATCCATCATACCTGCAGGAGCCCTGTTTGGGGAGAGGCTTAAATTGGCGGTTGACTAAAGGGCCATAAGGATTTGGGCATTGTCGCCTTCCGTACATCTCTGTGGCCCTGATTTTGGTGGTGTGTGTGGCGGTGTTCGTCTGTTGTTAGAACAGAGAGAACAAGTTATCAGAATAAAGCTGTTTGTCTCAGTTTGCCTCTGAAACTTCTTCCCGCGGCTCAAGTTTGTCCAAGCGGCCATCGCTTCTTGGTGGCAACAACCTTCCCTCTCTCATCTTCTGTGGCCCTGAATCCACAACTAGCTCACAGCCATCTGTACAACAGAGGCTGAAGCACCCACCACACCCACACCTACCCTGGTTTCATGTCAAAACGCCTGTACCAAATTGCTTTTCCTTTTCCTTGCTAACGCACCACTAACGCAGTGGGGCAAGCAGACAGATTCAAAGGCTTATCTGAGAAATCATCTGTATGCTACACATGGCTTCTTCATTTCCCACCAACCGGGGGATAAGAAGGGGAATTGATTAATCCCAATTCCACCATAAGGGGACACCTGGGATAGCAATTAGCAAGACAAGTTAGGGGTTCCTTCTTCATGGACTGCACACCTAAATCAAACTCCAGGCTGATCATGTATAGTTGACATGTAAATGGCACAGAAGAACTTTCAGATGTAACGGAAAGTGAAATGTGTGTGTAACCATTTATGAATTGCGATTGTCCCCAAATAGATTCTGCTTGTACCCAATAGCCCACCCAATGGACAAACATGGACATATTATAAATCCTACAAGAAAATTAAACACATAAAAACAAAGAAGAAAAAAAAGATGATTTTGGAGGAAATTAATGGCAAGAACTCAATAAACAAATATTTCAATAACGACTTAATTTGTCCTATAATATAGACGGCTGTGACACGCCCTAATGTACAATAGTTCAAGAAGAGAAACACTGGTCTGGTTAACACTAAGACTTGAAGAAAGAGATCCAAAATAATACGTTTATGACACTGACTTTTCAATATTCATTTTGGCAGTGATTTCGAGATCAAGGAATATTCCTGAATTGCACTGTAGATTGGTGAAAGAAGGGCATAGTTGAGAGGTCTATTAGCTGAGAGACAACCCATTTAAAAATAAATACATAGGTAAGCTAATGGATATATTTGATAGATATGACCATTGAGATGCGTATTTATCTGATACTGAGACACCAAACTCTACCGACAGATACTTTGTACATCTTCCAAAAGTTATTAAATTGCACTCTGTAGAACTTGTTGGTGTGTGGATGCTAGCCTAACCTTGAAAGCTGATGATAGATGAGAAAGTTTAAAAGGCACCATGTTGTGATACTTATTTATTGCACTTTGAAACGGCATTACCTTAGAAAAGGGCTCTTTTTTAAAAAAAATATTTTTAGTTGTAGATGGATATAATGCCTTTATTTTTATTTATTTATTCTAATGTGGTGCTGAGGATTGAACCCAGTGCCTCACCCATGCCAGGGCAAGTGCCCTAACTGCTAAGCCATAACCCCAGCCAAAGGGCCCATTTTTATTTTTTTTTAGTTGATAGATGGATCACAGTAGCCTTAAATTTTATTGTTATTACATGTGATGCTGATCATCGAACCCAGTGCCTCACATGTGCTAGGCAAGTGTCCTACCACTGAAGCCACATACCCCAGCCAGTTAAATATGCTCTTTACCAGGAAAAAAAAACTGTTAGGATTTTATAGACATCCAATGATTATCATCATTAACAATATTGTTTGTTTTTGAGTTTGTTTTGTGTACTAGGGATTAAACTCAGGGGGGCACTCAACCTCTGAACCACATCCCCAGCTCTTTTTTGTATTTTATTTGGAGACAGAGTCTCGCTGGGTTGCTCTAGGGCCTCACTAAGTTGCTGGAGGCTGGCTCTGAACTCACAATCATCCTGCCCTCAGCCTCCAAAGCAGCTGGGGGGATTACAGGTGTGCTACCAACACGCCCATGAAGGCAACAATATTGTTTAAGAATACCAGAAAAGCAGACAAAGATTTTTTGGTATGCCAACAAAACCACATTAGAAGAATCTATAGGCTCAGGGAAGTGGGACTGGTTCATGTTTTCACTCTACATCCACTGAACAGGTCGCCGACGCAGTGTTTGGATTAAACCAAGAAACAAGATTGAAAAGCCCACTAGGGATAAGAGACGTGTCTCTAAAGTCCATCTATTGTGATCTGTGGGAGGAGGAACAGCGGGGCCCCTGGGGGTTTCAAGTCCAGGGACCCATACATGCCCAGGAAAGCGCTCTACCACTGAGCCACATCCCAGCCCTCCATCTTACTTTGATTTGCTTTCAACAAAATGAGATGCTTTATCTTCTTCCACATAGTTGCAGTAACTTTTTGAACAGCTCTCGAGAGGCACATTGCCAGTCACAAAACATCAGTACTGAAGTAGATGGACCCATCAATCCATAATTGGTACAGAAAGTTGTCACAACCCCCTGTATAGTTCTCAAATCGCTGTCACCTAAGACACAGAAAAACAAAGGGTCACTATCATTGTTAAGCTCAACTGCAAATGCCACACTACAAATAAGCCCTACACTGATCCTGGGCACATTTCTTCACTCCTCTGACCTGTTTATCACCTTAAACAAACATCAATAAGTTGCTGTACCTCAGGGTCGGTGAGAGTATTAACGGATCATGCTGCCTACCTGTTAGGAGTTGTGAGTGCCCTGCCCAAGTGAGGGAAGTGTGAACGTGGATGCGATTATCATGGGCCTCCATGCATGAAGTCGTTTAAGATTCACATGGACTGGGCGATGACCTTCCTCACCCTCACCAGCAGGATCTCCAGACCCTTACACAACATCTTCCAAGAAAGCACTAAAAGGTGTCAGGAGCCGCTATAGGCTTCGCCAGAACGCATCCCAAACTTCTTTCTTCCTGCAGCGATTGCCCAAGCATAGCTGGGGAGTACCAGTTGGGGACGGGCTGGCAGGTCTGCCCACACAAGGGCGCCCCTGCCCTCCCCTGTGGGGCCACACATACTGACTCGCCCCCTCGGCTTCAAACACATGCCTCTTTGGGTTAGAGACCAACTTCACCCCCCAAATTAGGGCGGTTCACGTCCTCGGGGAAATAGGAAGGGGTGGCGCACAACGGGGGCAGCATCGCCAGTGCCCTCCCTGTCACAACTTCTCCGTGGCGGCAGGTCCAACGCCCCTTCCCTTCGGACCAATAGAGGAGTACAAGACGTCAGGTCAGGTCCGAGGGTCGACGGCGGGGACTCTTGGGCCACCCTCACACACTGCCGCGCGCCACCACCATGGCAGCGCCCCCGGCTTCCCCTCCGGCCCCCGAATCACCCACTGTTGCTTGGGGCGTGCTGAGGAGAGGCCCTCCTCTGAGGTGGAGGCTCCTCCTGTGGAGGTCAAGGGAGGCTCCACAGAAGGACTACCTAGCACAGCCCCTGGTGCCCTTCTGTCGGCGGTACCGCCCTCTTTCCTGCGGAAAGGCCATAAACCTTCTCAGGATCCTGATGGCTTGTTGTTGCCACCACGAGATAGCACGCCTGGATTGCCGCCCCTCGCCATCCACAGACCAAGCTCCATGGCCCTCATATGTGGGACACGCCCTGGCCGTCACAAGACCCCTCCACTGTGGCCCCAACTGCCTCTCTCGTCCCTCAGGCCTTCTGGTGAGGTGGGACCACTGAAACCGCTAGTGAGTCAGACCGCTCCAGGCCGAACAGGGTTAAGGCGCCTACGTGGCTGGACTCCAGGATGTGCCTCCAACCTACCCAGTCCACTGAGAAGGCCTTGCAGGGCCCGCATCTTTCACATCTTCCCAACCGAATGGGGAATGTCAAGCTTGGCGGGTTCCGACGTGGGTGTCTACTAACAAATAGAAGTGGTGGGCGGGAAAGTTGTGCCAATAGGTAACATTTTTAGGGATTTGAGTCCCCGTCTTTTATGCTAAAACTAGAATAATTCTAGGCCTCTTCTCTAGAACAAGTCCTACCTGGGTGCTTAGAAAGTCTTTTAACAAATTCCTGGAATATTTCTCTCGATTCAAACAAAACAATGCAGTCCTTTAAGATCAGGTTTGCCCTGGGATTCAGTGAAGGGACTGACGAGAAACCCCACAGGCATGCTCTAAATGAAGGCTAAAATTTCTGACCATCCACTGCGTGTGCAGTTAGTGGGCAAAGCATCATTCCGGATTGTTTTGTTCGGAACAGCTGGGGGCAAGGTTTCCAGCCCACTTCCCCGCAGACCTGTGTCCTCAAGGAACACCACAGAACATGCCCCCTGCACCCTGAGCACGTGCGTGAGACCTTCCTAACGGGCCCTCAGCTGGGATGAGTGGAGCCACAACTTTCCCGCCTCTTTTTCCATCTTCCGAACAATGGGAATGCAGCTGGCCGTCACGTGGGTGTCTACGACCAATAGAAGTGGCAGGCGGGAAAGTTGTGGCTCCACTCATCCCGTGTGGGGCCCGTTTAGGAAGGTTCACGCACGTGCTCAGGGTGCAGGGGGCATGGTCTGTGGTGTTCACTTGGGAGGAACCACAGGTCTGGCTGGGGAAGGGGGTGGGGGGCTGAAAAACGTGCCCCCAGGGGCTGTCCCGAACAAAACAATCCGGATTGATGCTTGGCCCACTTAACTTGCACACGCAGTGGTCATGGTCAGAAATTAGCCTTCATTAGAGATCCTGTGGGGTTCTGTCAGTTCCCTTCACTGAATCCCAGGGCAAACCTGATCTTAAAGGACTGCATTGTTTTGGTAGAATCGCGAGAAAACATATTTCCTGGGGATATATGTTTAAAAAGGGACTTTTAAGCAACCCAGGTAGGGGAGACTTGTTCTAGAGAAGAGGCCTAGAATTATTCTAGTTTTAGCATAAAAGACGGGGACTCAAAATCCCTATAATTGTTACCTATTGCACAAACTTTCCCGCTGCCACTTCTAATTGGTCGTAGACACCCACGTGGACGGCCAGCTGCATTCCCACTGGTTGGAAGGTGGAAAGAGGCGGGCCCTGCAAGGCCTTCTCAGTGGAGGGAGGTTGAGGCACACCCTGGAAGTACGCTCGTCGGCGAGGCCATAACCCTGGTCTCCTGGAGGGATCCCTGCTCACTAGCGGTTCAGTGGTCCCCACGCTCACAGAGGTCGTGGAAGAGAAGAGAAGCAGAGGGGCCACAGGGGGTGCTGTGACGCCAGGGCGTGCCACAGAGGAGGCCTGGTGCTTGGTCTGTGTGGCGAGGGCGGCATCCAGGCGTGTGGTGGCAACAACATGCTCAGGATCCTGAGAAGGTTTATGGCCTTCCTCCGGAAGAGGGCGGACAGCGACGAAGAGGCACCAGGGGCTGCTGCAAGGTAGTCCTCTGTGAGCCCCCTTGCCCTCCAAGGTGGAGCCTCCTCCTCAGAGGAGGGCCTCTCCTCTGCTCGCCCCAGCACAGGGGGGTCGGGGGCCGGAGGGGAAGCCGGGCGCGCTGCCATGGTGTGCGCGCGCCAGGGGGTGAGGGTGGCCCAGAGTCCGCCGTCGACCCTCGACCTGACCTGACGTCTGTTCTTCCCGTTGGTCCGAAGGGGGAGGGAAGGGCGTTTTGGACCCCGCCACGGAGAAGTTGTGACAGGGAAGGCCCTGCGGATGCTGCCCCCTTGTGCGCCACCCCTTCCTATTTCCCGAGACGTGAACCGCCCTAATTTTGGGGGGTGAAGTTGGTCTCTAAACCCAAAGAGGCATGTGTTTGAAGCCGAGGGGGCGAGTCGTATGTGTGGCCCCACAGGAGGGCAGGGGCGCCTTGTGGTGGGCAGACTGCCCAGCCCGTCCCCAAATGGTACTCCCCAGCTACGCTTGGCCGAGCAGGAAGAAGTTTGGGATGCGGTTCTGGCGAAGCCTTATGCGGGCTCCTGACACCTTTTAGTGCTTCTGGGTGATGTGAAGGGTTTGGAGATCCTGCTGGTGATGGTGAGGAAGGTTCATCGCCCAGTCCTGGAAGCTTAAAGACTCATGCATGGAGTCTTTAAGTCATGATAATCACATCCACGTTCACAGTCTCACTTGGGCAGGGCACTCACAACTCCTAACAGGTGGCATGTCCGTTAATACTCTCACCAACCCCTGCGGTTACAGCAACTTATTGACCTTGTTTAAGGTGAAAACAGTCAGAGGAGTGAAGAATGTGCCCAGGATCAGTGTAGGCTTATTTGTAGTGGGCATTTGCAGTTGAGCTTAAATGATGTGACCTTTGTTTTTCTGTGTCATAGGTGACAGCGATTTGAGAACTATACAGGGGGTTGTGACAACTTTCTGTGTACCAATTATGGCTGGATTGATGGGTCCATCTACTTCAGTACTGATGTTGTGACTGGCAATGTGCCTCTGAGAGCTGGTCAAAAAGTTACTGCACTTGTGGAAGAAGATAAAGCATCTCATGTGTTGAAGCAATCGAAGTAAGATGGAGGGCTGGGGATGTGGCTCAGTGGTAGAGCGCTTTCCTGGCATGTATGGGTCCAAGGACTTTACCCAGGGGACCCCGCTGTTCCTCTCCCACAGATACAATAGATGGCTTTGGAGACAGTCTCTTTTCCTAGTGGGTTTTCAATCTTGTTTCTTGGTTTAATCCAAACACTCGCGTGACCTGTTCAGTGGGATGTAGAGTGAAAACTGAAGTCCCACTTCCCTGAGCCTATAGATTCTTCTAATGTGGTTTTGTTTGCATACCAAAAAATCTTTGTCTGCTTTTCTGGTATTTAAACAATATTGTTGCCCAGCGTGTTGGCACATACCTGTAATCCCAGCAGCTATGGAGGCTGAGGCAAGGAATGATCGTGAGTTCAGAGGCCAGCCTCAGCAACATAGTGAGGCCCTAAGCAGACCCAGCGAGACCCTGTCTTCAAAAAAGAATACAAAAAATAGCTGGGGATATGGCACAGAGGTTGATTGCCCCTGAGTTCAATCCCTAGTTTCAAAAAAAAAAAAAAAAAAGAAAGAAAGAAAATAAAAGAAAAGAAACCCGCAAAAAACCAAAAATTTAAAAACTCCTATATTGTTTCAAGATGATATTATTATGACTCATAGAAAATCCTACAGTATTTTTTTGCTTGTAAAAGAGCCCATCTTCTGGCTTTCAAGTTGTGGCTCAGTGGTAGAACTCTTGCCTAGCACGTTGTGAGGCTCTGAGTTTTGAGTCACAGTCACCATGTAAAAACTAATAAAATAAGAGCTATTGTGTCCAGCCCCCTATAACACACACACACATATATATATATATTAATATATAAACTCCCACTATATATATATATAAATATGATATGTGTAGCAACCCTATATATATACTATCGGGGGCCCCCCATAACCAAGGTATGCGTATACAAGGTGGAATAAAATATGACAAACATGGTTGCCATTTTTAAAACTTCTTAATTCCATAGCTTACATTGATGTAAGCGAATCACCACCACCCATCAAGTTCTACGCAGAGGGCTATTCGTTAAACTATTATGAAGATGTACAGATTTCTTATCTGTAAAGTGGAATCTACAGTTCAGAGATATATACCATTTCAATGGCTATTATCAAATTATCCATTAAGATCAACCCTTGGATTAATGGGTTGTCTCAGCAGTATGCTCTTAACTGCCATTTTACCAAAATAGTTGAAGTCAGAATATTCCTATTCCTGATCTGAAATCACTGCCAAAATTTGAGAAGTGAAAAGTATGGTTACATACGGTTTATTTGGACTTTCTTCAAGACTATAGTGTTTAATAGAGCATCATTCTCTTCTTGGATCTGACGTGTACCATTAGGACAATGAATTCTTTTAATCGGGAATAATTCGTGTATGGAAAGTTTTTCCATTATTTCCTCCCACACCATCTGTTTTTCTTTGGTGTATGCACCATTTAATTTTCCGGTAAGGAATAAAAACGTCCATGTAGTCCATTTGGCTGTTGGGTTCAGCAGGATCTCCTTGGGCTCATTCCCAATTTTATAATGTTACACACCACAATCACTTGCCTTTTCCCTACTCAGAAGTTCTCTGTGCATTTACATTGTCAAAATCTCAATCATCGTGGATTTGTTTTAGGTTAGCGGTCTCGAGAGAAGGAACCCATAGCTTGTCTTGCTAAATTGCTACCACCAGTTTGGTCCCCTCTATGGTGAATTGATAATCCATCCACGTTATCCCTGCGGATCGGGGAAAGGAAAAGCCATTGTGTATTGGAAGATGTTTTTCTGATAAGCCTTTGAATCGTGTCTGCCTGCCCTACGTGTTAGTGGTGTTAGCAGGGGAAAAGAAAAGCCAATATTGGGACAGGAGTTTGACATGAAACCTGGGTAGATGTGGGGTGTGGTTTGGGGCTTCAGCCTGCTGTTGTACAGTATGCGCAGTGAGCAAGTGTGGAGTCAGGGCACAGAGATGTGAGAGGGTATGTGTTGCACCTGATGCGATGGCGCTTGGAGCAACGGAGGCCGCGGGAGAAAGTTCAGAGGCAAACTGGAGACAAACAGCTTTTTATTCTGATAACTTTTCTCTCTGGTTCTTAACAACGACTAACACGCGCCACACACACCACCAAAATGGCGCATGGACCCGATCAGCAATCTCGGCCAAGTCACTCGAGATCCCGGGCCGTCCCGTGAGACTACGGAAGGCGACAATGCCCAAATCCTTATGGTCCATAGTCAACCGCAATTTAAGCCATCTCCCCAAACAGGGCTCCTGCAGTATGATGGATCACCCACTTGGATTCTGACAAAAGTGGTGCTGGATAGACAGCCAGGAGTCTGGTGCTTTCTTCCCCAAAGACAGTGAATCTGGGCAAAAGAACGTTGAGATTGTATGGACAGCTGGAAAGATACAGTTTTGATATAGGAGTAACAATGAAATAGCCTTTCGAAAAGACATGGGAAGGACTTCATATACCTCAATGGCTCATGTTTCCAACAGAAATCTTTGAACCAAAAAATCATAACTCTAGGACTTGAGTGTCTACAGGCATTCAAAGAGAGGGGTTAGGCGAGCATTGCATAGGATACAAACTGAATAACATGTAATGTGGGACTGGACTGATTAATTATGACAATCCATTCATAGGGATGCCATATTACTCTTTCAGCAATCTTGTTTTATGAAAAAGACTAGGACCCTAAAACCTTTAATACTGTGTGGCATATTAAGTTCTTGTTTGGAAATTGGGCATATGTGTTTACTCTCAGAAAAAAATGTCTGGAACATGGTGAACAAAATAATACAGTCGATACCATAATATATTTTAGGCAATGTCAAACTGTAAAAGATGGGTACTTGTTTTCTGCTTCATATTCATCTGTCTTTTCCTCTTATCTTTAATGAACATGTATTGTTTGTGTAATTAAAAACAATTTTTTAAATTATTTATTTGTTCTTTTTTAATTTTTTAAATCTTTTAAATTTATTTTTATAATAGTAGTATGCATTATAATTCATAATAAACATATAGAGCATCTTTTTACAATAACACTGTATTACAATGTATATTCGTACCATTCAAATCTTCGATCATGCATTTAGGATAATGACATCCATCTTATTCAACCACCTTTCCTTTTTTTCCCTCCATCCCCCCTTGCTCCTCCTCCTTCCACTCCCTCCCCTTTGACCTTTCTAGCGTTCCTCTAATCCTCCTATGTACCCGACCCAACACACTGTGAATCAGGCATCCTTTTATCAGAGGATAAACAATTTTTTTTTTTAATACTGGGAATTGAACCAGGGTGCTTTGCCCACTGAGCCACATCCCCAGCCCTTATAATATTTTGTTTTAAGACGGACCGGCGTCTTGCCTAAGTTGCTTAGGGTATCACTAAACATTGCTGGGGCTGGTTTGAATTATGATCTTCCTGCCTCAACCTCCAAGCCACTGGGATGACGGGAGTGAGCCACCATGCTCTAATTAAAACCAATTTAAAATAAGGATCGTTACTTCTGATGAACTGAAATATTTGTATCCTCTCTGTTGTAGAAAAACTAGGCCCTAATGCCACTTGCCATTTTTAGATCTCTTCCCATTGTGGTTATTTCTCCAACTTTATCTCGTGTTTCTCTCCCCCAGGACCAGATCTTGAAAATTGTGTTTTCTTCCCTGTTCTCCTCACCTTGTTTGTTGTTCTGTCTCTCTCTGCACTTGCCCCCACCCTCTTTGAGCAGGTAAAGACTTCGTCTTCTTGCAGACAAAGCTCAAGTCTCACTTTCCCAAGTAATACACCTGGTTTTCTCCCAGCACTAAAATGTTCTCCCTGGGGATTGCAAGAACCATTTCAAACATGATTTTAGCCATTGTCACAACTTGTTCAGAACTAGATATTTTCTCTATTGAATTTGGAATTCTCTCTGGCAAGGACATTATGTTTTTCATATTTGGGGCTATGCTGTGAACAACTAAGCACAAGAATCCGAAGCACAGAATTATTCTAGTATCCTCTATGTCCGCGATGTACCTATCATGTGAAATATATGGACTAGTGTCAAAGAGGGTAGTTTAAAATATTTCCGACACCAATGGTGTCAACAGCGGCATTTGCCGCGAGTCACAAGGTCCTTTGTCTCTGACACGGGGATCTATGTCTTCCAAACCTACAATGGACTAGGTCACTCATTGAATTGTAGTTGTTTTGAGGGGGATTCTTGGGGGATCATACACGTTCTTGTTGTAAAAATTAGTTTTTGCTTGAAATACGGTGTTTCCATGTGTTACAGGTGGATGCTATATCTGACTATTTTGATGATGCTGGGCCATCTGACCTTGGAACCGGTGTTTTTAATCAGCCGTGCCACCTTTGTGACAAAAGATGCGGTCTATATTAATAAAGATACTTGCTTCTCACTATCTATTGTTCACAATGGTATGTTTTACATTTGTAGAGAAAGAGCTACGGCCATAATGTACTTGGCTGCAGTTAACAGCTCTTGAATATGTGACATGGGCGTAGGAATTGAAATGATGCACCAATACAGGGACAGACAGGTGATATTCATAAAAACATCAGTGATCCCCTCTCCTGTGTGTGAATGGAATCCTTATGTCTGTATAAAATTTCACTTATGTATGTAATGTTAAATCAAGGAAAAATTCTGCAAGTGAAAGGATATTCCTTTTCCAAATACGTGAAATGCTTCAAAATGCGAATTGGAGGTACAGCCTTATAGCTCTGTGTGTTGTGTGTGTGTGTGTGTGTGTGTGTGTGTGGCGCGTGTGCACGCACGCACCTGCTCATTTTTGCATTCTATTTGCAATCAGCAGAGAAGTTCCAAGATTTTGTTTCTAGCCAATGCTATACTGGCAGGTAGCCAGTTCAACTGTGTGCTCTCACCTATGTCCTTAGCTGACTCTCCCAAAGGAGTTAGTGAATCCTGTGCTATGTGACATGGTGGTTGGACACTTTTCTGTGTTTGTTTTGTTAAATCGGGACAGGAGAAATGGTGGCTACATGTGTATAAACTGACTTTCCAACAGCAAGACTTACATGAGTTATATGTCTGTTTAAACATGTACAGAATGTACTTTACATACAATAGAAGGTTTGTTAGGGTATTGCCATGTCAAGGGGACTTATGGAATGGAAACGTGGCCTAAGTGAAGAGATAACAAACACTGAATTTCTCCAGGTTGTTTTAGGTTTCATGCCTTATAGGGCGCCTGGCTAGGAGATTGAGTATTGGCATGCAGCCGGGGTCACCTCAACATCAGTGCCTCTCTGGGAAGCCCATGAACTGTAGGCATGTGGGATGAGGTATTTTGTGTCCATGTTCACTGGCCATTCGTTTTTACCAATCCTTCCTTTAGAATAATTTTCGTGCGGGGGTGTCTATTGGGTGTGGTTAGAAATCTAGAAATTGTATTTCTTGCAAAGAGAAACCT
>JAKELJ010000694.1:0-17614 GCA_025594165.1 Tamias sibiricus
AGTATAGGGCGAAGCCAATTAATGTCTCCCAATAATTTTTGGAAATCATTGAGGGTGGTCAAATGTTCTTTACTTATTAGAATTTTGGGGGGTTTAACAAAAGTATCCATGATTTTAAAGCCTAAATATAGTATAGGTGATCTGCTTTGAACTTTTTCTTCTGCTATATATAATCCATATTTTTTTTTAATTTTTTGTTATTTCACTAAATATATTAAATAAGATTTTTTGATTAGGGTGAGCTAATAAAACATCGTCCATGTAGTGTAGACACATGAGGTCTTGATATTTGTTTTTTTTTTTTTAAATATTTTTATTTATTTGCTTTAGTTGTACACAATGCGTTTTATTGAATGTATTTTATCTTGTACGTGGTGCTGAGGATCGAACCCGGGTCGCCCACACGCTAGGTGAGTGCTCTACCGCTGAGCCACAATCCCAGCCCTTGATATTTGTTTTTAATGGGCTGTATAGCTCTGTCCACATATAGTTGGCACAGTGTAGGGCTATTTGCCATTCCCTGCGGCAATACTTTCCAATGATATCTTTTATCAGGGCCATTATTATTGATAGAAGGAATTGAAAAAGCAAATCTGGGGGCATCCAGAGGATGTAGGGGAATGGAAAAGAAACAGTCCTTTATATCAAGAGTTATAAGGTAATAGTTTTTTGGAATAGATACAGGATTAGGAAGTCCAGGTTGGGTGGGTCCCATAATTTGCATTGTTTTATTAATTTGTCTTAGGTCTTGTAATAGTCTCCATTTTCCCGATTTTTTCTTAATTACAAATATGGGAGAATTCCAGGGAGAGGTGGAAGGCTCTATGTGTCCTGCTTCTAATTGTTCTTTAA
The DNA here is from genome assembly GCA_025594165.1 of Tamias sibiricus. Taxonomy (NCBI): domain Eukaryota; kingdom Metazoa; phylum Chordata; class Mammalia; order Rodentia; family Sciuridae; genus Tamias; species Tamias sibiricus. The sequence goes on from JAKELJ010000694.1 coordinate 853, forward strand.
TTAATTGATGGGCCGCTTGCAATTTTTCTTTGGATAGGGGCCACTGAGGGACCCAAACTGGCTTATTAGAGAGCCATGGTATTTTTAAAATTGTTTTCTCAGTGGCCCCTAGAAAAAATGTCCTTTGCATTTTTTATTATGATTAGGATTTTTATTCTTAACACCTGCAGGCTTGGTTGCTAGGTGTAGCCCCATTTGATGTAAGATATCTCTTCCCCATAGGGTAACTGGCAAGCTGTTTAAAACATAAGGTTGGAATGTTCCTGTATGGCCTTCATTGTCTTGCCAATTTAAGATTACAGCACTTTGTGCTGGGGTATTACTATATCCCAAGCCTCTTAAACTGGTTGAGGCTTTCTGCAGAGGCCAGTGCTTAGGCCATTGTTGTAGATTTATGATGGAAGAGTCAGCTCCTGTATCAATCAGCCCCTCCATCTCTATACCTTGAATTTTTAATTTGCACATCGGCCTCCGTGAACAATCCTGAACCCAGAAAGCCATAGGTCCTGAACCAGTGGAACCAAATGCTCTGCTATTTCTATTTTGTGGCATGCTTTTAAAAGAACTATGGAGACTGGGAATGAGGAGCAGCTGTGCAATTCTGTCTCCTTGATTTACGGAGATGATACCCCTGTGTGTACTTAGCATTATTTTAATCTCTCCATTATAATCTGAATCAATAACCCCTGGTATAACATTAAAGCCTAATAAACTCTTGGAACTACGCCCAAGGATTAGTCCCACAGTTCCTGAAGGGAGAGGTCCCCTGATTCCCGTAGGAATCAGCTGAACCCCCATTTCAGGTGTCAGGACCATCCGGGCAGTAGAACAGGGATCTAATCCTGCACTTCCTCTTGTCCCTCTGATAAGGGCGTTAATGGGTAGGAGGGATTGTGACGAGGAATCATTTGGATCTGAGGGCATTCCTCCTCTAGTGCGCATTCCTCCTCTAGTGCCTCGTACATTTGTGGGCCCCGGGGCATTGGGCCCCGTGCCCCGTTTTTTGAAATCCTTGATAAATCATTTCCATATATATCATATCTGGAATGGCATTGATTGGCCCAATGTATACCCTTTTTGCACCTGGGGCATCGACCTGGAGCGCGGTATGAATTTGATCTTATTACCCTTGGGGGATATTGCTTAGCATATATTGGTTGATTATAATACTTTTGTCTGGAATATCCTGTTCTAGGTTGAAACCTTTGGGAATTTTGAGGGGAGGAATTTTTCATCACTGCAGCAATTACGTTGCCTGTGATAACAGCCTCGTTAATGTCTTTGCACAGTCTGATATAAATTGATAAGTCTTTTTTACTTCTCCATGGCCTTATTGCATCCTGGCAATATTTATTAGCATTCTCGTACGCTAATTGGATAACTAGAGGCATAGCTTGCTCCACTTCGCCAAAAACTCTAGATGTTGTTTTTAAGAGTCTATCTACAAAATCAGCGTAAGGTTCATTAGGCCCTTGTATAACTTTTGATAGGCTGCCTTGCAGATCCCCTGTGCCTGAGATTGTCTTCCAGGCTTTCACAGCTGCAGTGTGTATCTGGGCATACACACCTGGATCATATTGTAGCTGATTTTGTAGTTCGGTGAACTGACCCTCCCCTGTGAGCATATCTATATTGCGTTGAGGGAAACCTGCTGCAGCATTTCTCTTTGCTATTTCTGAACAAAGTTCCTGGAATTGAGTTTTCCAGATTAGGTATTGTCCCCCACTTAGTACCGCTCTGCATAGACTTTTCCAATCTGAGGGGGCTAAGGTTAGGGTGTTAAGTGACTCTATCATACTTAATGTGAACGAAGCTTGAGGCCCATAGGTCATTACCGCCTCTTTAAAATTCTTTATTGTTTTAAAGTCTAGGGACTCGTGATATCTTTGTCCCTGTTCATTTTGAAATACTTGCAGTTCTAGGTGCTCCTGCGGTCTATGTTGTTCGAGAGCGTATAAGCGCTCAGAAAGGCTGCCAATTTCTACCTCAAGGGCACGTACATTCTGATCAATACTCCTTATTGTTTCTGTTAGGTATTCTATCCATGAAGGAGCAGAGGGCACTAGTGGTCCCTCTATTTGACTGTCTTTTCTCTTTTTTAATTTCTTTTTGTTCTTTTTATTGGAGACTGTGCTCCCTGAATCGCTTTTTGATTCCTCCTCACTACTAGCTTCATAATTCCTAACTGGCTCAGTGGAGGAGATCGTACTCTCATGGTTTGGCTCCTTGTTACTATTATCACTTTCACTAGTATCCTGAGTTTCAGCTTCTAAGGAGAGTACATACTCCTCAGCTAATTTTATTAAGCTTCTGATGGCTTTTGCAGTTCTTACTTTTGAATTTATATTACCGCTCTCCTTGCTGGTCTCAACTGAGTCAGAGGATATGCTTTCTTGTTCACTTTTCTCACTATCCTCTGAGTTCTCGCTATCAAAAATTTCATTCGTGGCTTTTATAAACCAACTTTTTGTTATATTCGCTCCCATATTTTTAAATTTTCTTTTTTCTTACCTTGCCGCCGAATTCCCCGTACAGGCCACCACTTGTTGCTGCCTGAAGCGGAAACCGCCTTGGAGCAACGAACGCCGCAGGAAAATTCGGAGGCAGGATGAAAATGAAAAAAGGTCTTTTATTCTTCTTCTCTCTCCGGCTCCAGCAATCACTCCAAATGCTCTAACTCCAACCACCACCTTCTTCTTCTTCCCACACACACTAACCAAACTCACCCAGTTATATACATATCGCTTTAACAAGGACACGTGCTTACAGCTCGAGCTTACAGGTGCGTCACGCAGTGTTCACGGGCATACAAAGATTCTTTGGATAATGTATTACTATCAGGTGGAAACTAGAACATCTTTTATGGCTCTCAGCTAACCGCAATCTTTAGCTATCTCCTTGATTATAGGCTCCTTCAGAAAATCAAAATGTCCATAAGTTTATAACACATAGATTCAAGAGACCCCATGCATGCAGAGCAGAGGCCACACTGCTGGTTAGGTTGTTTGATGCTTGAGCAGCAGGGATGCTTGCAGCGACCGTGGTCCCTGCAGTTGTAGCATCAGCCGTCTTTTTTATGTCTAGACATTTCCACCGGCAAAATCTTCAGGGCCCGCTACCTAAAAACTCAAGCATCCATTATTAAGGGAAAGGCAGTGCTATTCCAGCACTGAGATCAAAAGGTGAGCTGTCAAACTAAAAAAAGAATTATTAGAGTAGAAAATAAAAGTTGATCTCTGCTCACACACATTGCTGCTTAAGCTCCCACAAACATAAGCTGGCAAAATATCACATCAGAAATAATCAAAGAGAAACTGAGGGTGTTTACTGCATTAAAGATAAAGAAAAGCTAAAGGCACTTTGGAAAAATAATTTGTTAGCTGGAATCCTCAAGTCTCTATATACACAGCAATCCTATACCTGTTGAAATAATTCAAATTAATCAGCTATTAAACAAATGAAGTTTTAATAAACAAATAAACGATCCTCTGTCGGAACACCAAAATATCAGGTTATACAACATTAAACATATTCACAGCTGAAGAGAAGTCCCGGAGACAACTATAAATCAAAATTGATTATCATTATAATTGATTATCTAATTAAAATATTCTGAACTTATATGAATATCTATTTATCTATCTATCTATCTATCTATTGATTATCTAATTAGAATATTCTAAGCTTAAATGAATTAACGTTATTTGGATCTATATCTATCTACCTTTTTTTTTTAAGCGCTTAATTATTTGTGACGTCACACTAGACAGACGCACATAAAACATATATTTGTGACATCACATTAACATGAAATTTAGACAAATGCACAGACATAAAGACATATATAAAAGAAAAAAAAATACAATTGTGTATACACTGAAGAGAGATCTTCTTGTCCCGGCCGGGAAGAATGAAATTTAAGTTGTAAATTTAATGGAGGACTCTTAAGGGAATCACTCCATACCTTCATTTTGGTCCTCTTGATTTTGTACTTGTTTATTCAATCTAGACTCCTCAATAACTTCGTCTTGATCCTTTTGACTTTGTACCTGCTTTATCAATCTAGATGGTATCCATATTGGAGAGGATTCGTGCTTTGGAAAAACACAAACAGATCCTCTCCCCCAAATTAATACTGGGTCTGGACCCTTCCATGTACCTGAGAGAACATCCTTCCAGTAAACCAAAGGTTTATGTTGTTGGTGTGGGTTCCAGTGTCTATCTCCAGCCGAATGTCCATTAGAATCTAAAGTTAAGAAATTTAGGGTAAACAGGGCAACTGCCAATCTGTCCTTAGGATTTTTCCAGTTTCCATCTTTTTGCTTTAGTAACATATTTTTAAGTGTCCGATTTGCTCTTTTCAATTATTCCTTGTCCCTGAGGATTATAAGCGATACCTGTTTTTGTGGATAATATTGAACTTTGTACAAAATTGTTTGAAGGATGTGGATGTATATGCAGGGCCATTATCTGTTTTAAGCATTTTGGGGATGCCCAATGCAGCAAAAGCTTGCAGACAATGAGATATAGTATCTTTAACTTTTTCTCCAGAATGTAAAGAAGCAAAAATCATGCCTGAGCATGTATCTATGGTGACATGAATAAATCGTAATTTTCCAAAACTTGGCTCATGTGTGACATCCATCTGCCACAAATGATTGGGCATCAAACCTCGTGGGTTAACCCCATAATGTGGATTGGGCAAAAGTGTTTACACAAGATGGACATTCTTTTACAATTCTACGAGCTTGTTCTTTTGTGATTTTAAATTTTTGTCTTAAGGTAGTGCTGTTAACGTGGAACTGGGAATGAAATAAAGTAGCTTGTTGTACTGTAGTAAATATAAATATTGTTTTAGTGAGGGCATCAGCTTTTTGATTACCTTCATGGAGAGGACCAGGCAGATTAGTGTGAGCTCTTATGTGACCTATAAATAAAGGTTCTTTTCGTTGCCATAGGAGATTTTGGATTTGAGAAAACAATTTAAAAGCTGGAGTATGTGGTGCTATTGGACCTGCTAGCTCCAATTTAGGGACAGCATGTACAATATAGTGGCTGTCTGAAAAAATATTCATAGGCTGTTCTTTAAAATTTTCCAGAGCTATTATTATAGCTTCGAGTTCCACTAATTGAGCTGATTTTTGATTAGTGATATGAATCATTTTTTCATTTTGAGTGACTACTGCAGCAGTACCGTTAGAGGATCCATCTGTAAATACATTAAATGCTTTAGGAATGGGTTGAGTTTTTATTACCTGTGGGAATATGATAGGATGATTGATACAAAAGGACAGTATATAGGAGATTTAGGAATATGATTGTCAAAATTTGCAGAAGTAGAGCATCTAGCTATAGCCCAATCATTATCATTGAAGCACAAATATTCAACCTGTGATGATGAATAAGGAGTAATAATAGTAGCAGGATGAATTCCAAATATTTTAGTAGAGGTTTTAAGTCCTTGAAGAATAAGTTTAGCCACCATGGAGGTATAAGACTCAATTGTACTTTTAGGAGAGACAGGCAAATGTATCCATAATATAGGTCCCTGTTGCCAAAATACTCCTGTTGGTGTATATTGTGAAGGAATAATAATCAATATTAGTGGTTGTGCAAAATCAAATCTATCGCAATGGGATCTTTCAATGGCCTGTTCTACTAATTTTAGAGCTCTCCTGGCCTCAGGAGTTAATGTTCGCGGTGAGGATGGATCAGGGTTCCCGCGAAGGATGTCAAATAAAGGTTTTAATTGTCCAGTAGTGAGGCTTAGTGTAGGGCGAAGCCAATTAATGTCTCCCAATAATTTTTGGAAATCATTGAGGGTGGTCAAATGTTCTTTACTTATTAGAATTTTGGGGGGTTTAACAAAAGTATCCATGATTTTTAAAGCCTAAATATAGTATAGGTGATCTGCTTTGAACTTTTTCTTCTGCTATATATAATCCATATTTTTTTTAAAATTTTTTGTTATTTCACTAAATATATTAAATAAGATTTTTTGATTAGGGTGAGCTAATAAAACATCGTCCATGTAGTGTAGACACATGAGGTCTTGATATTTGTTTTTTTTTTGTTTTTAATGGGTTTGTATAGCTCTGTCCACATATAGTTGGCACATTGTAGGGCTATTTGCCATTCCCTGTGGCAATACTTTCCATTGATATCTTTTATCAGGGCCATTATTATTGATAGAAGGAATTGAAAAAGCAAATCTGGGGGCATCCAGAGGATGTAGGGGAATGGAAAAGAAACAGTCCTTTATATCAAGAGTTATAAGGTAATAGTTTTTTGGAATAGCTACAGGATTAGGAAGTCCAGGTTGGGTGGGTCCCATAATTTGCATTGTTTTATTAATTTGTCTTAGGTCTTGTAATAGTCTCCATTTTCCCGATTTTTCTTAATTACAAATATGGGAGAATTCCAGGGAGAGGTGGAAGGCTCTATGTGTCCTGCTTCTAATTGTTCTTTAATTAATTGATGGGCCGCTTGCAATTTTTCTTTGGATAGGGGCCACTGAGGGACCCAAACTGGCTTATTAGAGAGCCATGGTATTTTTAAAATTGTTTTCTCAGTGGCCCCTAGAAAAAATGTCCTTTGCATTTTTTATTATGATTAGGATTTTTATTCTTAACACCTGCAGGCTTGGTTGCTAGGTGTAGCCCCATTTGATGTAAGATATCTCTTCCCCATAGGGTAACTGGCAAGCTGTTTAAAACATAAGGTTGGAATGTTCCTGTATGGCCTTCATTGTCTTGCCAATTTAAGATTACAGCACTTTGTGCTGGGGTATTACTATATCCCAAGCCTCTTAAACTGGTTGAGGCTTTCTGCAGAGGCCAGTGCTTAGGCCATTGTTGTAGATTTATGATGGAAGAGTCAGCTCCTGTATCAATCAGCCCCTCCATCTCTATACCTTGAATTTTTAATTTGCACATCGGCCTCCGTGAACAATCCTGAACCCAGAAAGCCATAGGTCCTGAACCAGTGGAACCAAATGCTCTGCTATTTCTATTTTGTGGCATGCTTTTAAAAGAACTATGGAGACTGGGAATGAGGAGCAGCTGTGCGATTCTGTCTCCTTGATTTACGGAGATGATACCCCTGTGTGTACTTAGCATTATTTTAATCTCTCCATTATAATCTGAATCAATAACCCCTGGTATAACATTAAAGCCTAATAAACTCTTGGAACTACGCCCAAGGATTAGTCCCACAGTTCCTGAAGGGAGAGGTCCCCTGATTCCCGTAGGAATCAGCTGAACCCCCATTTCAGGTGTCAGGACCATCCGGGCAGTAGAACAGAGATCTAATCCTGCACTTCCTCTTGTCCCTCTGATAAGGGCGTTAATGGGTAGGAGGGATTGTGACGAGGAATCATTTGGATCTGAGGGCATTCCTCCTCTAGTGCGCATTCCTCCTCTAGTGCCTCGTACATTTGTGGGCCCCGGGGCATTGGGCCCCGTGCCCCGTTTTTTGAAATCCTTGATAAATCATTTCCATATATATCATATCTGGAATGGCATTGATTGGCCCAATGTATACCCTTTTTGCACCTGGGGCATCGGCCTGGAGCGCGGTATGAATTTGATCTTATTACCCTTGGGGGATATTGCTTAGCATATCTTGGTTGATTATAATACTTTTGTCTGGAATATCCTGTTCTAGGTTGAAACCTTTGGGAATTTTGAGGGAGGAATTTTTCATCACTGCAGCAATTACGTTGCCTGTGATAACAGCCTCGTTAATGTCTTTGCACAGTCTGATATAAATTGATAAGTCTTTTTTACTTCTCCACGGCCTTATTGCATCCTGGCAATATTTTATTAGCATTCTCGTACGCTAATTGGATAACTAGAGGCATAGCTTGCTCGACTTCGCCAAAAACTCTAGATGTTGTTTTTAAGAGTCTATCTACAAAATCAGCGTAAGGTTCGTTAGGCCCTTGTATAACTTTTGATAGGCTGCCTTGCAGATCCCCTGTGCCTGAGATTGTCTTCCAGGCTTTCACAGCTGCAGTGTGTATCTGGGCATACACACCTGGATCGTATTGTAGCTGATTTTGTAGTTCGGCGAACTGACCCTCCCCTGTGAGCATATCTATATTGCGTTGAGGGAAACCTGCTGCAGCATTTCTCTTTGCTATTTCTGAACAAAGTTCCTGGAATTGAGTTTTCCAGATTAGGTATTGTCCCCCACTTAGTACCGCTCTGCATAGACTTTTCCAATCTGAGGGGGCTAAGGTTAGGGTGTAAGTGACTCTATCATACTTAATGTGAACGGAGCTTGAGGCCCATAGGTCATTACCGCCTCTTTAAAATTCTTTATTGTTTTAAAGTCTAGGGACTCGTGATATCTTTGTCCCTGTTCATTTTGAAATACTGGCAGTTCTAGGTGCTCCTGCGGTCTATGTTGTTCGAGAGCGTATAAGCGCTCAGAAAGGCCGCCAATTTCTACCTCAAGGGCACGTACATTCTGATCAATACTCCTTATTGTTTCTGTTAGGTATTCTATCCATGAAGGAGCAGAGGGCACTAGTGGTCCCTCTATTTGACGGTCTTTTCTCTTTTTAATTTCTTTTTGTTCTTTTTATTGGAGACTGTGCTCCCTGAATCGCTTTTTGATTCCTCCTCACTACTAGCTTCATAATTCCTAACTGGCTCAGTGGAGGAGACCGTACTCTCATGGTTTGGCTCCTTGTTACTATTATCACTTTCACTAGTATCCTGAGTTTCAGCTTCTAAGGAGAGTACATACTCCTCAGCTAATTTTATTAAGCTTCTGATGGCTTTTGCAGTTCTTACTTTTGAATTTATATTACTGCTCTCCTTGCTGGTCTCAACTGAGTCAGAGGATATGCTTTCTTGTTCACTTTTCTCACTATCCTCTGAGTTCTCGCTATCAAAAATTTCATTCGTGGCTTTTATAAACCAACTTTTTGTTATATTCGCTCCCATATTTTTAAAATTTTCTTTTTTCTTACCTTGCCGCCGAATTCCCCGTACAGGCCACCACTTGTTGCTGCCTGAAGCGGAAACCGCCTTGGAGCAACGAACGCCGCAGGAAAATTCGGAGGCAGGATGAAAATGAAAAAAGGTCTTTTATTCTTCTTCTCTCTCCGGCTCCAGCAATCACTCCAAATGCTCTAACTCCAACCACCACCTTCTTCTTCTTCCCACACACACTAACCAAACTCACCCAGTTATATACATATCGCTTTAACAAGGACACGTGCTTACAGCTCGAGCTTACAGGTGCGTCACGCAGTGTTCACGGGCATACAAAGATTCTTTGGATAATGTATTACTATCAGGTGGAAACTAGAACATCTTTTATGGCTCTCAGCTAACCGCAATCTTTAGCTATCTCCTTGATTATAGGCTCCTTCATCATTGATTGATATATCAATTTTTATTCTTTTACTTTTAGCCTTTAGATGTCTTTGCCTGTAAGGTGATTTTCTTCCAAACAAAATAGGGTTGGTTCTTATTTTTTTTTTTTTTTATCCATTTTGGCAGCCTCTGTCTTTTTTAACTGGTGAGTTTTGAGGATATTTTATATTCAGTATTATTAAAGAGAGATATTTATTAATTTGCACCATTATAGTGTAAATCATGATGTTTATTTTGGTCCTGTATCTCATTTGCTTAGCTACTCTTTAATGAGATTTGTCCATTTGTGAGTTCTGAGGTTTGGTTTGGATTTTTTCTGTGTATAACCTTTCTTCAAGTAATTTTTGTATTCACAGCTCAGTAATTCATGAATCCTTTAAGTTTCAGCTTATCTTGGAAGGTTTTATTTCTTTTTCAAATCTGAAGGACATCTTTGCTGAATATAGCAATCTTGGTCAACAGCTATTTTCTTTTGGGGCTTGAAACACATCATTCCAAGCACCTCTGGATTTTAAGTTTTTTTTTTTTTAAATATTTATTTATTTGCTTTTAGTTGTACACAATATGTTTATACATGGTGCTGAGGATCGAACCCAGGCCTCACACATGCTATGGCGAGTGCTCTACCACTGAGCCACAATCTCAGCCCAGGATTTTAAATTTTGACATGAATCATCACAAGTGATTCCTGATTGGCCTGCCAATGGAGGCATCATTGAAAGGACAAACCACAGAGCTGAGGTTAGGTAAGAAAGAAAATGGAGTTGAGAATAGAGAAAGGGAAGAAATCAATACTATTAATACTAGGAAAGTATTATGAGAGAAACTTAGTTTTTGATGGGAAAAAAAAAACAATTTTTTTATGTGTGGTTCTAGGAACAGAAACCATTGGAACTCTACTACTGAGCTATGTATCCAGTCCTTTTTATTTTATATTTTGGTACAGAGTCTCACTCAGTTGCCCATGCTGGCTGAGACCATTTGCAAGCCTCAGACTCCTCTGAGTTGCTGGGACTTAAAAAAATGTGTTCACAAATGACACCTGATTAAAAAAAAGTTAACATTTCTTGAGCATGTAATGTTTTCCTAGGCACTGTGCTATGAGCTCCAAGTGAATTATTTTATTTAGTTTAATTATTAGTAGAAATTTTAAGCAGGTAAAAGTTTTCTATACCTTTTACAGAATGAGACACTTAAATTTAGAGAGGTAATATATCTTGTTTAAAGTCACAAATCTTAGAAACAGAAGAACTAGAGTTAAAACTCTGTATAACTCCAGGAGCTATATTATTATTATTAGTAGTAGTAGTAGTAGTAGTAGTATTTTTAAATGATGTATTTTTATTTTAACCTTTTGGAAAGGCCTCTCGACTTCTAGTAAGTGGGCAATGAAGTCCATATTCTATATAGGGCCAGAAAGGTGTGAATCCATCCTGATGCTTTATAAGGTTCATGACCGACAACTTCAATAACAAAAGACAGGTTAAGAAAAGAAAGGCCATAATACCTTTACTTAAAGTGTTATATGAAACACAGAAGTCTTCAGATAAAGATCCCAAAGACCCATTTTTATTCTTAAGTTCCCAATGAGCATGGACAGCTGTGCTGGAATGTGATTGGATAAAGGGTAGGACCCAATGGTGATAGACTAAATGGGGAAATCCTGCAAAGCCTGTGGTTAGATTAGTTTTGGAAAGCAGCAGAGACTCCCTGTGTAGGGAAAAGAGGTGGGCCTTGTTGATGCTTCTCCTTTCTGTTATGAAGAGTTTCCATATAGTCTCCCATTATGGGTTGTTAGGGCTCGAAAAAATGAATCCCCAAAATGGTGTCCTTTAGTATGCTGAGCTCTTTGAATAGTGGAAAACCCAAAAGGCCTCGGTTAAAGATCTATCTGACCTTCCCCTCACACTCCTATACCCCTTTTGCCCTTCCCCACCCCAAGTAAGTTATAAAAAATGAAAACTCATCTTTCTTGAAAGTAGTCATACAGCCTGGAGATATTACTAACCCTAACCCACCCCTCCCGTCTGTTCAGGACTGAAGTCCACCAATTCTCCTGGTTCTCAAACTGGCTCCTTGTCTGTGAGAGGTGGTGGGACTATTACTCAATAGGCACTGCACTCTGTAAACGTAGGCACTAGGTGATTGGAATGATTTGCTTTTGGCTGATGTTGCAACGATGGAATAGGGTTTGCTCTGCCTAGGCTGGGAGTGGGTGGGCATGGTCGTGGGCAGAGGACATTTGGGTGATTTAGCGCCAGTCATTTAACAACTTGGAGGATGCTAGAGGTGGCCAAGTGTGTGGGAATGTTCACAATGATGAGACAAACTTTGCAAGCAGTGACAGCAACACCTTGTGGCTAAAAAGTAAGATGAAAAAGTTGAGTTTCCTATAGCAAAGAGGAGTGTTAAGACAGATATTGGTGGAATTAGCCATGCTTGATAATTGCTCATGAGAGGGCAAAGGGAGCAGGGTTATAGGTTGGAGGCATCCCAGGTTTCCATAATCAGACCACCACACTTCGGGTTTTCCTCCCCACACATTGGGAAGGAAAAGAGAACAGATGTGGGTAAAATTTCATCACAATAGCCACAAATATACTGTCACCCCTTGAGATCCTAGATTATATTCACATGTAAGCGTGATTTGGTTTCATAGTTGAACAATGTCAGGTTTCCCTGGTTTTGTTTTTGTAAAGGCTTTTTGGCAGAAATTATCATACTCGGCAGTGCACAGGGGAGGTCTCTGGTGTGCTGGGGTTGATCATTCAAAGTGTAGATTCCTACGCTCTCATCCAGAAGTTTCTGATTTTGAAGGTCTAATACAGGAGTGCTCATTTAGGGTTGATTTTGCTCCCCAGGGACATTGAAAAATATGAAGTCAATTTTTGTGCTTTGTCGGTTTCTTTTTTCTTTTGGTGGCAAGTTTGGGTAGAAGGGGTGTGTCCTCTGGTGGATAGTGACCAGGGATGCTGCTAAACATTGTGCCTTGCACAGGAAAGCCCCTTCACACACACAAAAAAAATGATCTGGCCCCAAATGTTAAATGCTACCACAGTGAGAAAACCTTCTTTCAGGGTAAGAACCAGGTATGTGCAACTTTATAAGGGCCTGGAGGTTGAGGTTTTAATACAGGAAGCAGAAGCATTTGGACAATGACTGTCTATTTTTTTAAAAAAAATTATTTAAAGTTGTATATGATAGTAAACTGCATTATAATTCATAATACACAATAGAGCAGATTTTTACATATCTCTGGTTGTATACAAAGTATATTCATACCATTCCTGTCTTCATACATGCACTTAGGCTAATGATATCCATCTCATTCTACCATCTTCTATTAAATTTTTTTATTTTCATGCTCTTTCCCCTTCCTTCCCATCCTTCCCTCCTCATTGACTTTTCTAGTGTTGTTCTAATCCTTCTTTGCTCCCCACCCCCAAACCCACTTTGAATCAGCCTCCTTATTATCAGAGAAAACATTCGGTATTTGGATTTTGTGATTGGCTAACTTCACTTAATATTATATTCTCCAATTTCATCCATTTATCTGTTGAATGCCATTATTTTATTTTATTTTATTGCTGGGTTATATTCCATTGTCTATATATATATCACATTTTCTTTATCCATTTCATCTACTGAGTGGCATCTAGGCTGGTTCCACAGCCTAGCTATTGTGAATTGTGCTGCTATAAACATTGATGTGGCTGTGTCCCTGTAGTATGCCATTTTTAAGTCCTTTGGGAATAGACCCTGGAGTGGGATGGCTTGGTCATAATGTGATTCCATTCAGAGTTCCCCAAGGAATCTCCATACTGCTTTCCATATTGGCTGCACCATTTTGCAGTCCCATAAGCAATGTATGAGTGGGCCTTCTTCCCCACATCCTCTCCAACAATTTATGGTTATTTGTGTTCATAAGAGCTGCCATTCTGACTGGAGTGAAATGAAAATCTGTAGAGTAGTTTCAAATTGCCAGAGATGTTGTACAGTTTTTTTCATGTATTTGTTGATTGATTGTATATCTTCTTCTGAGAAGTGTCTGTTCAGTTCCTTGGCCCATTTATTGATTGGGGGTTTTTGTTTATATTTATTTATTTATTTATTTATTTATTTATTTATTTATTTTATTTATTTATTTGGTGTTAAGTTTTTAAGTCCTTTATATATTCTAGAGATCAGTGCTCTATCTTATGTGCGTACAGAAAAGATTTGTTTCCAATTAGTAGGTTCTCTCTTCACCTCACTGATGTCTTCTTTTGTTGAGAAGAAGATTTTTAGTTTGACTCTATCCCATTCATTAATTTTAGAATTTAATTCTTGTGCAATAGCATCCTATTTTTGATTATAAGTCAGGTTCCTAAGCTACATGATGGAAGTTGGGCCTACATTTTTTTCTTTTTTTTTAATTATAGTTATTATTGTATTACAATTACATCATGCACATATATAGCATCTTTTTACATACAACTGCTTGTATACAAAGTATATAAGTACATTCAGGTCTTCACTCATGCATTTAGGATAATGATATCCATCTCATTCAACCACCAATTTTTTTCTTTTTTTTTCCCCCTTCCCTCCCCCCTTGCTCCCTCCCTTTCTCCCTTCCTTTGACCATTTCTAGTGTTTCCTCTAATCCTCCTATGTACCCCCTTCCAACAACACTGTTGAAATAGCCTCCTTATATCAGAGAAAACATTCGGTATTTGGATTTTTGAGATTGACTAATTTCACTTAGCATTATAATTCTCCAACTTCATCCATTTACCTGCAAATGCCATTATTTTATTTCTCTTTTATTGCTGAGTAAAATTCCATTTTGTATATATACCACATTTTCTTTATCCACTCATCTACTGAGGGACATCTAGGTTGGTTCCACAACCTAGCCTATTGTGAATTGTGGCTGCTATAAACATATGAAGTGGCTGTGTGTCACTGTAATATTGCTGTTTTTAAGTCTTTGGGAATAGACCCAGGAGTGGGATGGTGGGTCATAGGGTGGTTCCATTCCCAGTTTTCCCAAGAAATCTCCATACTGCTTCCATAAAGTTGCACCATTTTGCAGTCCCACCAGCAATGTATGAGTGTGCCTTTTTCCCCACATCCTCTCCAACATTTATTATTGTTTGTGTTCTTGATAGCTGCCATTCTGACTGGAGTGAAATGAAATCTTAGAGTAGTTTTGATTTGCATTCTCTAATTGCCAGCGATGTTGAGCATTTTTTCATGTATTTGTTGATGTTGTTTGTGTATCTTCTTCTGAGAAGTGTCTTTTCAATTCCTTAGCCATTTATTGATTGGGTTATTTGTTTTTTGGTGTTAAGTTTTTTTGAGTTCTTTATATATTCTAGAAATTAGTGCTCTATCTGATGTGCATGTATTAAATATTTGTTCCCAATTAGTTGGCTCTCTATTCACCTCACTGATTGTTTCTTTTGCTGAGGAAAGAAGCTTTTTAGTTTAAATCTATCCCATTCATTAATTCTTGGTAATAATTCTTGCGCTACAGGATTCTTATTAAGGAACTTGGGCCTAATCCGACATGTTGGAAATTGGAGCTTACTTTTTCTTCTATTAGGTGTATTTGTCTCTGGTCTAATTCCTAGGTCCTTGATCCACTTTGAATTGAGTTTTTGTGCATGGTGAGAGATAAGGGTTTAATTTCATTTTGTTGCATATGGATTTCCAGTTTTCCCAGCACCATTTGTTGAAGAGGCTATCCTTTCTCCACTGTACATTTTTGGCAACCTTTTCTAATATAAGATAGCTGAAATTATATGTATTAAGTCTCTGTGTCCTCAATTCTGTACCATTGGTCCACAGTCTGTTTTTGGTGCCAATACCATGCTGTTTTTGTTACTATTGCTCTATAGTATAATTTAAAGTCCGTATGGTGATGCCCCCTGCTTCACTTTTTCTTGCTCAGGATTGCGGTTTTGGCTATTCTGGTCTCTTATTTTTCCAGATGAATTTTTCATGACTGCTTTTTCTATTTCTTTGAAGAATGACATTGGGATTTTGATTGGAATTGCATTAAATCTGTATAATGTTTTGGTAGTATGGACATTTTTGACAATATTGATTCTACCTATCCAAGAGCAAGGAAGGTCTTTCCATCTTCTGAGTTTCATCTATGATTTCTTTCTTTAGTGTTCTATAATTTTTCGTTATAGAGGTCTTTCACCTCTTTTGTTAAGTTGATTCCCAGGTTTTTTTTATTTTTTTTTTTTGATGCTATTGTAAATGGGGTAGTTTTCATCATTTCCCTTTCAGAGATGCTTTGTCACTGATGTACAAAATGCCTTTGACTTATGGGTATTGATTTTGTATCCTGCTAACTTTGCCAAATGGTCATTTACTAGTTGTAAAAGTTTACTGTAGAGTTTTTTGGGTCTTCTAGGTAGATTATCATGTCATCAGCAAATAGTGCTAATTTGAGCTCTTCTTTTTCCTATCTTGATCCCTTTAATTTCTTTCATCTGTCTAATTGGCTCTGGGCCAGAGTTTCCAGTACTATGTTAAATATGCAATGGTGAAAAGGGGGCAATCCCAGTCTTTGTTCCAGTTTTTAGGAGGGTATGCTTTCATTTTTTCACCATTTGAAGTTAAGTGTTAAGCTCCTGGGCACTGCATAAATAGCTTTTATAAATGTTAAGATTTGTTCCTGATATTCCTAGTTATTCCGCAGTATTTTGAAAATACAGGGGTGTTGTACTTTTGTGCATATGCATTTTTCTGGCATGCGTAATTGTGTTACTCTTATGATTTTTTGTCTTTAAGTCATTGATTTGATTTATTATTTTTATTGATTTCCGAATGTTTGAACCCGACTGGCATCCCTGGGATAAAAACCCCTACTTGATACGTGGTTGCACTATCTTTTTGATTTTGTTATTTGGTAAATAATCCGATTTGCACAGGATTTTGTTTAGGATTTTTGCTATCTATGTTCAATTAAAGATATGGGCCTGAAGTTTTGCTTTTTTGAGAGTGTCGAGTGGATTCTTTGGCCTGCCTTTGGAATTAAGGGTGATATTGGCCTCATAGAAAAGAGTCTGGAATGTCTCCCTCTTTTTCTATTGTCTTGAAATAGTATTGATGAAGCCAATGCGTATTAGTTCTTCTTTTGAAGTCTTATATAACTCGGCTGTACCTCAGGTTCCTGGACTTTTCCTTGTGGTAGCTTTTTGATTGACATCTTCTATTTCTTCGCTTGTAATTGATGTTTATATTGTGTATAGCCTCCACATCAGTTTAGGCAAAATCATATGATCTAGAATTCTGTCAATGCATTCAGTATTTTCTATTTTATTAGAGACATTGTTTTCAAAGCTAATTTCTAAATTTTATTCTGTAAAATC
>JAKELJ010000695.1:0-17602 GCA_025594165.1 Tamias sibiricus
TTTTTCCTTTTCTTTTCTTTTTTCGTTTTCTCTTTTGTTTTTTTTGTGTTTATTTTTTCTTGATTTTTTTTTTTTTTTTTTTTATATTTTATCTTCTTCTTTTTTTTTCCAAGTAGGCTCTAAACAAAAAACCGTTGATGGTGAGATGACCAAATTTTGGGGGAGCCATGAGGGGCACATGGAAGAAATCATTATGTCAGAGTTTCATTGAAATACACAAAGAAACCTAGTAACCCCACAACGCTAAGAAAACATTTAATTATTTCCATTTGGCTAAATCGCTTTATAGTGAGTTTGAAACTCTTTTGCTACTTATTAGTGATTCAGCTTTGAGATACTTGAACCAGGACAGAAGCACAGTGTGCTCTTGTGATATGAAGTGTTTTTTTTCTGCATTTTCAAAGTTCTACCGTTTAACCATTGTGAGGAATTAAATTACAGTGGCGTTTTCAGTGAAATTCTGCCCTAATCCAGGGTAAATATGCCAATAGGCTCTAAACAAAAAACCCGATGATGGTGAGGGATGACCAAATTTTGGGGAGCCATGTGGGGCACAAGAGAGAATCATTATGTCCCAGAGTTTCATTGAAAATACCACAAGAAAGAAACTAGTTACCCACAAACTAAGTACTCATGGAATTATTTCCATTTGGCTAAAATCACCTTTTCTGTGAGTTTTGAAACTCTTTTGCTACCCTAGTGAATTCAGCTTTGAGATACTTGAACCAGGACAGAATCACAGTGTTGCTCTTGTGATATGAAGTGTTTATTTTAATTTTCCTGCATTTTCAAAGTTCTATGCTTTAAACATTGAGGAATTAATCTACATGCGTTTTCAGTGAAATTTCGCCTAATCAGGGTAAATATCCAATATAACTCCTAAACAAAAAACCCTGTGATGGTGGGATGACCAAATTTGGGGAGCCATGAGGGGCACAAGAGAGAATCATTCTGTCCAGAGTTTCATTGAAATACACAAAAAACCGCCTAGTACCCAGAAGCTAAGAAAACATGGAATTATTTCCAGTTTGGCTAAAATTGCTCTTTCTGTGAGTTTGTGAAACTCTTTTGCTACCTAGTGATTCAGCTTTGATATACTTGAACCAGGACAAAAGCACCAGTGTGCTCCTGTTGATCTGAAGTGCTTTTTTTTTTTCTGCATTTTCAAGGTTCTAGCATTTAACCATTGAGGAATTAAAACTACAGCGTTTTCAGTGAAAGTTCCGCCTAATCAGGGTAAACATCCAATAGGCTCTAAAAAAAAAAACCCGTGTGATGGTGGATTGACCACATTTGGGGAGCCATGAGGGGGCCCAAAGAGAGAGTCCATTTTTGTCAGAGTTTCATTGAAATATACATAAATAACCTAGTACCCACAAGCTAAAAAACATGGAAATTATTCCCCAGTTGGCTAAAACGCTTTTCTGTGAGTTTGAAACTCTTTTGCTACCTTGTGATTCAGCTTTGATATAACCTTGAACCAGGACAGAAGCACAGTGTGCTCTCTGGTTGTAAACTAAAGTGTTGTTTTCTGCATTTTTAAAGTTCTACCGATTAAACCATTTAAGAATTAAACTCACAGGCGTTTTCAGGCATTTTCGCCCTAATCAGGGTAAACATCCAATAGACTGTAAACAAAACACCCTTGATGGGAGCGATGACCAAACTTAGGGAAGTCTTGAGGGGCACATGAGAAGAATCATATTTTTCAGAGTTTCATTGAAATACACAAATTAAACCTAGTGACCCAGAAGCTAAGAAACATGGAATCATTATTTCCATTTGGCTAAATCGCTTTACTGTGATGTTTGTTTAAACTCTTTTTGCTACCTAGTGATTCAGCTTTGAGATACTTGAACCAGGACAGAAGCAAAGTGTGGCTCTTGTGATATGAAGTGCTTTTCTGCAATTTAAAAAGTTCTAGCTTTAACCATTGAGGAATTAAACATACAGGTGTTTTCAGTGAAATTCGCCTAATCAGGGTAAACATCCCCAATAGGCTCTAAACAAAAAAACCCGTGATGGTGGGATGAAACCAAATTTGGGGAGCCATGAGGGGCACAAGAGAGAATCATTTTTGTCAGAGTTTTCATTGAAATACACAAAGAAACCCTAGTACCCAGAAGCTAAGAAACATGGAATTATTTCCAGTTGGCTAAATCGCTTTTCTGTGAGTTTGAAACTCTTTTGCAACCTAGTGATTCAGCTTTTTGAGATACTTGAACCAGAACAGAAGCACAGTGTGCTCTTGTGATCTGAAGTGCTGTTTTTTTCTGCATTTTCAATGTTCTAGCATTAAACCATTGAGGAATTAAACTACAGGAATTTTCAGTGAAATTCGCCTAATCAGGGTAAACATCCAATAGGCTCTAAACAAAAAACCCGTGATGGTGGGATTACCAAATTTGGGGAGCCATGAGGGCACAAGAGAGAATCATTTTTGTCAGAGTTTCATTGAAATACACAAAGAAACCTAGAACCCACAAGCTATGAAACCTGGAATTATTTCCAGTTCGCTAAATTGCTTTTCTGTGAGTTTGAAAACTCTTTTGCTACCTAGTGATTCATCTTTGAGATACTTGAACCAGGACAGAAGCACAGTGTGCTCTTGTGATCTGAAGTGGGCTTTTCTGCATTTTCAAAGTTCTAACATTAACCAGTGAGCAATTAAACTACAGGCGTTTTCAGTGAAATTCGCCTAAATCAGGTAAACATCCAATAGGCTCTAAACAAGTAACCCGTGATGGTGGATTGACCAAATTTGGGGGAGCCATGAGGGGCAAAAAAGAGAATCAGTTTTTTTGTCAGAGATTCATTGAAATACACAAAGAAAACCTCGTACCCAGATGCTAAGAAAACATGGAATTATTTTCAGTTGGCTAAATCGCTTTTCTGTGAGTTTGAAAACTCTTTTGCTACCTAGTGATTCAGCTTTGAGATACTTGAACCAGGATAGAAGCACAGTGTGCTCTTGTGTGATCTAAAGTGTTGTTCTGCGTTTTTTAAAAGTTTTTCTAGCATTAACCATTGAGGATTTAAACTAACAGGCGTTTTTCAGTGAAATTCGCCTAATCAGGGTAAAACATCCAATAGGCTCTAAACAAAAAACCCGTGATGGTGAGATGACCAAATTTGGGGGGAGCCAATGAGGGGCACACATTGAGAGAATCATTATTTGTCCAGAGTTTCATTGAAATACACAAAGAAACCTAGTACCCACAAGCTAAGAAACATGTAATTATTTTCCATTTGGCTAAATCGCTTTTTCTGTGAGTTTGAAACTCTTTTGCTACCTAGTGATTCAGCTTTGAGATACTTGAACCAGGACAGAAGCACAGTGTGCTCTTGTGATATGAAGTGTTTTTCTGCATTTTCAAAGTTCTAGCTTTAACCATTGAGGAAATTAACACTACAAAGGCCGTTTTTTTCCAGTGAAAATTCGCCTAAATCAGGGTAAACATCCAATAGGCTCTAAACCAAAAAAACCCCCCGGTGATTGGTGGGATATGACCAAAATTTGGGGGAGCCATGAGGGGCACAAGAGAGAATCATTTTGTCAGAGTTTCATTGAAATACACAAAGAAAACCTAGTAAACCCACAAAGCTTAAGAAACAATGGAATTATTTCCATTTTGGCTAAAACGCTTTTCTGTGAGTTTGAAACTCTTTTTGCTACCTAGTGATTCAGCTTTGAGATACTTGAAAAACCAGGACAGAAGAAGCACAGTTTTTGTGCTCTTGTGATATGAAGTGGTTTTTCTGCATTTTTCAAAGTTCTAGCTTTAAACCATTGAGGATTAATCTCAACATGCGTTTTCAGTGAAATTCGCCCTAATCAGGGGTAAAACATCCAATCCGACTCTAAACAAAAAAACCCGTGAAGGTGGATTTGACCAAATTTGGGGAGCCATGAGGGGCACAAGAGAGAATCATTTTTGTCAGAGTTTCATTGAAATACACAAAAAAACCTAGTTACCCAGAAGCTAAGAAACCTGGAATTATTTCCAGTTGGCTAAAAAATTGCTTTTTTTCTGTGAGCTTTGAAACTCTTTTGCTTACCTAGTGATTCAGGCTTTTTGAGATACTTTGAACCAG
The DNA here is from genome assembly GCA_025594165.1 of Tamias sibiricus. Lineage (NCBI taxonomy): Eukaryota > Metazoa > Chordata > Mammalia > Rodentia > Sciuridae > Tamias > Tamias sibiricus. The sequence continues at coordinate 4,096 of JAKELJ010000695.1, forward strand.
GACAAAAGCACAGTTGTGTGCTTCCTGTGAACTGAAGTGCTTGTTCTGCATTTTTAATGTTTCTAGCATTAAACCATTTGAAGAAAATTAAAAATTTTCTACATGCGTTTTCAGTGCATTTTCGCCTAATCAGGGTAAACATTCCAATAGACCCCTGTAAAAAAAAAACACCCTTGATGTGGGATTGACCACAACTTGGGGGAGCCTTGAGGGGGCCAAATGAGAGAAAGTCATTTTTTTCAGAGTTTCCATTGAAATACACAAAGAAACCTAGTGCCCCACAAGCTAAAAACATGGAATAATTTTCCAGTTGGCTTAAAACGCTTTTCTGTGAGTATTTTGAAACTCTTTTGCTACCTAGTGATTCAGCTTTGAGATACTTGAAACCAGGACAGAAAGCACAGTGTGCTCTTGTGATCTGAAGTGTGCTTTTCTGCATTTTCCCAAAGTTCTAGCATTAACCAATGAGGGAATTAAACTACAGGCGTTTTCCCAGTGAAATTCGCCTATTTCAAGGGTAAACATCCAATAGGCTCTAAACAAGTAAACCCCGTGATGGTGGATTGACCAAATTTGGGGAGCCATGAGAGGGGCACAAGTGAAGAAGAATTCATTTTGTCAGAGTTTTCATTGAAATACACAAAGAAACCTGTACACCAGATGCTAAGAAACATGGAATTATGTTTTCAGTTGGCTAAATCGCTTTTCTGTGAGTTTTTGAAAACTCTTTTTCCTACCTAGTGATTCAGCTTTGAGATACTTGAAAAACCAGGACAGAAGCACAGTTGTGCTCTTGTGATCTAAAGTGCATTTTTGTTCTGCGTTTTTTAAAGTTCCTAAGCATTAACCATTTGAGGAATTAAACTAACAGGCGTTTTCAGTGAAATTCGCCTAACTCAGGGTAAACATCCAATAGTCTTTAAACAAAAAACCCGTGATGGTGAGAATGACCAAAATTTTGGGGAGCCATGAGGGGCACAAGAGAGAATCATTTTGTCAGAGTTTCATTGAAAAAATACACAAAGGAAACCTAGTACCCCACAAGCTAGAAACATGGAATTATTTTTGATCCCATTTGGCTAAATCGCTTTTCTGTGAGTTTGGAAACTCTTTTGCTACCTAGTGATTCAGCTTTGAGATACTTGAACCAGGACAGAAGCACAGTGTTGCTCTTGTGATATGGAAGTGTTTTTTTCTGCGATTTTTCAAAGTAACGTAAAGCCAATATAACCATTGTTTTTAAGAATTAAACCTCCAACAGGCGTTTTCAGTGCATTTTTTCCCGCCCCTAATCAGGGGGGGTAAACATCCAATACACACATATAAACCAAAAAACTAAACCTTTTGATGGTGGGATGAAACCAAACTTTGGGGAGCCATGAGGATGGAGCACACATGAGAGCGAATCACAATTTGTTCCAGAGTTTTCCCCCCCCCCCCCCCCCCCCCCCCCGCCCCCCCATTCCATAAATACACAAAGAAACCTAAGTTACCCACAAGCTAAGTAAACATTGGAAATATTTTCCATTTTTGCTAAAACGCTTTTCTGTGAGTTTTGAAACTCTTTTTGCTACCTAGGTGATTCAGCTTTGAGATACTTGGAACCAGGGAACAGAAGCACAGTGTGCTTCACTTGTGAACTAAAAGTGGATTGTTCTGCTGCGTATTTTATCAAAGTTTCTAGCATTGAAACCCATTTATAAGAATTAAACTCAACAGGCGGTTTTTCCCAGGCCCAATTTTTTCCCCCCGTTCACGCCGAAAATCAGGGGTTAAAACATCCAATAGACTGGTTAAACAAAAAAAGCCCTTGGGATGTTGAGGATGAACCAAACTTTGGGGAGCCCTTGAAAGGGGCACATGAGAGAAAGATAATCATTTTTTCAGAGTTTCATTGAAAATTACAAACAAAGAAACCCTAGTGCCCAGAAAGCCCTAAGAAAACCATGGAAATTTATTTCCAGTTTCCGCTAAAACGCTTTTTTTCTGTGAGTTTGAAACACTTTTTTGGTGTTACCTAAGTGATTCAGCTTTTGAGATACTTGAACCAGGAACAGAAGCAACAGTGTGCTCTTTTGTGATCTGAAAAGTGTTTTTTTTTTTTTTTTCTGCATTTTCAAAGTTTTCTAGCATTAACCCCACATTCCGAGGAATTAACTCTACAGGAAAGCGTTTTTCAGGCAAAATTCGCCTAATTCAGGGTAAGCATCATCCTTATAGGCTCTAAAACAAAAACCCGTGATGGTGGATGACCAAATTGGGGAGCCAGTTTGAGGGGCACAGTTAGAGAGAATCCATTTTTTTGTCAGAAGTTCCCCCATTGAAATAACACAAAGAAACCTAGTTACCCACAAGCTAAAGAAACCTGGAGATTAATAGTTTTCCCCCAGTTTTCGCCTAAAAACGCTTTTTCTTGTGAGTTTTGAAACTCCTTTTGCTACCTAGTGAAATTCAGCCCTTTTTTTGAGATACATGAACCAAGAAACCCAGGAAAGCACAGTGTGCTCTTTGTTGATATCTGAAAGTGCCTTTTCTCCTGCATTTTCCAAAGTTTTCTAGCAGTTTAACCAATGAGGAATTAAACTACAGGCGTTTTTTCCAGTGGATAATTCGCCTAATCAGGGTAAACATCCAATAGGCCGCTCTAAACAAAGAAACCCGGGATGGTGGATTGAACCAAACTTGTTGGGGGAGCCATGAGGGGCCAAAAAAGAGAATCCTTTTGTCAGAGTTTTCATTGGAAATACACAAAGAAACAGAAAACCTAGTTACCCCAGAAGCTAAGAAACATGGAATTATTTCCAGGATTCCGCTAAAAAACCGCTTTTTTTCTGTGAGTTTTGAAACACTTTTGCCTACCTAGTGGATTCAGCTTTGAGATACTTTGAAAAAACCAGGACAGAAGCACAGTGTGCTCTTGTGATCTGAAAGTGCTTTTCCTGCATTTTTCCAAAGTTTCTAGCCATTAACCAATTGAGGAATTAAAACTACAGGCGTTTTTTCAGTGAAATTCGCGCCTATCAGGGTAAACATCCAATAGGCTCTAAACAAAAAACCCGTTGATGGTTGATTGGACCAAAATTTTTGGGGAGCCATGAGTGGGCACAAGAGAAGAATCATTTTGTCCAGAGTAAAAAATTTCATTGAAATACACAAAGAAACCTAGTACCCACAAGCTAAAGGAAAACATGAATTATTTCCCCATTTGGGCTAAACGTCGCTTTTCTGTGAGTTTGAAACTCCTTTTTGCTACCTAGTGATTCAGCTTTTTTGAGATACTTGAACCCAGGACCAGAAGCACAGTGTGCTCTTGTGAATCTTGAAGAGTGCATTTTCTGCGAATTTTCCAAAAGTGTCTAGCAATTTAACCATTTAGAGGAAATTAAATACTACAGGCGTATGTTCAGTGAAATTCGTCGCCTAATCAGGGTAAACATCCCCAATAGGACCTTCTAAAAAAAAAACCCGGTTGATGGTGGGATGACCAAAAACTTGGGGAGCCTTGAGGGGCACAAAGAGAGAATCATTTTTTGTCCAGAGTTTCATTGAAAATACACAAAGAAACCTAGTACCCAGCACAAGCTAAGGAAAACATTGGAATTAATTTCCAGTTGGCTAAAACACGCTTTTCTGTGAGTTTGAAACTCTTTTGCTAACCCTAGTGAATTCCAGCCTTTGAGATACTTTGAAAACCAGGACAAGAAGCACACAGTGTGCATCTTGTCCGGCCTTCTCTAAAGTGCCCCCTTTTATTGGTTAATAAAAAAAAAACCTAAAGCGTTTTTGGCCTTTTTAAAGTTCTAGCATAAACCCCATTTTAAGAATTAAACTCAACAGGCGTATTTCAGTGAATTTTCACGCCTAATCAATCAGGGTATAAAACATCCAATAGAAGCTGTAAACACAAAACACCCTTGATGGTGGGGGATTGACCAAACTTGGGGACCTTTCGGGGCACAAATGAGAAGAATCATTTTTTCCAGAGTCTTTCCCCATTGAAAATCACACAAATAAAACCTAGTGCCCAGAAGCTAAGAAACATGGAAATTATTTTCCAGTTCGCTAAAAACACTTTTCTGTGAGTTTGAAACTCTTTTGTTACCTAGTGGATTCAGCTTTGAGATACTTGAAACCAGGAACCAGAACTAAAACAGTGGTGCTCTTGTGATCTGAAGTGCTTTTCTGCAATTTTCAAAAAGTTCTAGCTTTAAACCATTGAGGAATTAAACTACAGGCGTTTTTCAGTGAAATTCGCCTAATCCAGTGGTAAACGCATCCAATGGAGGCTCTAAACAAAAAACCCCGTGATGGTGGAATTGACCTAAAATTTGGGGAGCCATGAGGGGCACAAGAGAGAATCATTTTGTCAGAGATTTTTCAATTGAAAAATACACAAAGAAAACCTAGTAAACCCACAAGCTAAGAAACCATGGAATTATTTCCAGTTTGCGCTAAAATGCTTTTTTGTGAGTTTCGAAAACTCTTTTGCTATACCTAGTAGTATTCAGCTTTGAGATACTTGAAAAACCAGGACAGAAGCACAGTGTGCTCTTGATCCTAAAAGTGTTGTTTTCTGTTCTGCGTTTTTTTAAAGTTCTAGCATTAAACCATTGATAAATTAAACTCACAGGCGCGTTTTTCAGTGAATTTTCGCCTAATCAGGGTAAACATCCAAAAGGCCCTGGTAAACAAAAAAAACCCGTGAATGGTGTGACATGACCAAAACTTGATTTGGGGAGCCTATGAGGGCACAATGAGAGAATCATTTTTTCAGAGTTTTCATTGAAATACACAAAGTAAAAACCTAGTGGCCCAGAAGGGCTAAAGAAACATTGGAATTATTTCCAGTTGGCTAAAATCGGCTTTTCTGTGAGTTTGAAACTCTTTTGCTACCTAGTGATTCAGCTTTGAGATACTTGAACCAGGACAGAAGCACAGTGTTGCTCTTGTTGATCTGAAGTGCTTTTCTGCGTTTTCCCAAAGTATCTAGCATTAACCATTGAAGGAATAAACTACAGGGCGTTTTCAGTGAAATTCGCCAAATCAGTGGTAAACAACATTCCAATAGCTCCTCAAACAAAAACCCGTGATGGTGAGATTGACCAAATTTGGGAGCCCATGAGGGGGCCCAAGAGAGAGAATCATAATTGGGTCAGAGTTTCATTGAAATACACAAAGAAACCTAGTACCCACAAGCTAAGAAACATAGGAATTATTTTCCAGTTATGGCTAAAACGCTTTTCCTGTGAGTTTTGAAACTCTTTTTGCTGACCAAAGTGATTCAGCTTTTGAGATACTTGAACCAGGACAGAAGCACAGTGTGCCTCTTGTGTGATCTGAAAGTGCTTTTTCTGCATTTTTCAAAGTTCTAGCATTTAACCATTGAGGAATTAAACAAACATGCAGGCCGTTTTTATTTCAAGTGAAATTCGCCTAATCAGGGTAAACAATCCAATAGGCTTAAACAAAAAAACCCGTGATGGTGGGATTGGACCAAATTTGGGGAGCCATGAGGTGGGCACAAGAGAGAATCATTTTGTCAGAGTTTTCATTGAATGTACACAAAGAAACCTAGTACCTAACCCCCAAGCTAAGAAGAAACATGGAATTATATTCCAGTTGGCTAAAAAACGCTTTTCTGTGTGAGTTTTGAAACTCTTTTGCTACCATAGTGATTCCAGCTTTGAGATACTTGAACAAGGACAGAAGCAAGTAGTGTGCTCTTGTGAACTAAAGTGTTGATTCATGCCATTTTAAAGTTCTAGCATTAAACCATTTTAAGGAATTAAACTCACAGGCGTTTTTCAGGCATTTTCGCCTAAATCAGGGTAAACATCCATAATTGCTGTACTAAACAAAAACACCCTTGATGGTGGGATGACCAAACTTGGGGAGCCATAATAGGGGCAAGGCCAAGAGAGAATCCATTTTTCAGAGTTTTTCATTGAAATACACAAAGAAACCTAGTACCCAGAAGCTAAGAAACATGGAATTATTTCCAGTTTGGCTAAAAATCGCTTTTCTGTGAGTTTTGAAACGCTCTTATGCTACCCTAGTGATTCAGCTTTGAGAATACTTGAACCAGGACAGAAGCACATGGTGGTGGCTCTTGTGATACTGAAGTGCGTTTTTTTCTGCATTTTCAAAAAGTTCTAGCATTAACCATTGAGGAATTAAACTACAGGCGTTTTTTCAGTGAAATTCCGCCCTAATCCCAGGGTAAAAACATCCAATAGGCTCTAAACAAAAAAAACCCGTGATGGTGGATTGACCCAAATTTGGGGAGCCATTTGAGGGCCCCCCCCCCACAAGAAAGAATCATTTTGTCAGAGATCATTGAACATTGAAATACACAAAGAACCCTAGTCAAAAAACCCACAAGCTAAGAAACATGAATTTATTATTCCAGTTTGGCTAAAAAATGCTTTTCCTTCTGTGGTGAGTTTGAATCTCTTTTGCCTACCTAGAGAATTCAGAGCCCCTTTTTTGAGATACCTTGAACCAGGAAGAGAAGCACAGTGTGCTTTTCTAGGTGTGAACTAAAAGTGTTTTTCTGTGCGTTTTTTTAAAGTTCTAGCATTAACCATTGAGGAATAAGTATAAACTACACAGGCGTTTTCAGTGCAATTCGCCTAATCAAAGGTAAACATCCAATAGGCTCTGAAAACAAAAAAACCCGTGATGGTGGATTGACCACAATTTGGGAGCCAAGAGTGGGCACAGATAAGAATCATTTTTGTCAGAGTTTCATTGAAATACACAAAGAACCTTAATTACCCAGAAAAAGCTAAGAAACATGGAATATATTTCCATTTGGCTAAATCGCTTTTCTGTGAGTTTTGAAACACCTCTTTTGCTACCTAGTGATTCCAGCTTTGGAGATACTTGAACAAGACAGAAGCACAATGTGTGCCACTTGTGATCTGAAGTTGTTTTTTCTGCATTTTCAAAGTCTAAGCATTAACCCATTGAGGAATAAAACTACAGCGTTTTCAGATGAAATTCGGCCTAATCAGGGTAAAATATCCAATACGCGCTATAAACCAAAAACCCGTGATAGTTGTATGCAATGGACCAAATTTGGGGAGCCATGGAGGGGCACAAGAGAGAATCATTTTGTCAGAGTTTCATTGAAATTACACAAAGAAAAACCCTATTACCCAGAAGCCTAAGAAACATTGGAATTTTTTCCATTTGGCCTAAATCCGCTTTTCCTGTGAGTTTTGAAACTCTTTTTTTGCTACCTAGTGATTCAGCTTTGAGATACTTGAACCAGGATCAGAAGCAAACAGTGTGCTCTTTGTGTGAACTGAAAGTGGGTGTTTTTTTGTTCTGGCATTTTTAAAGTTCTAGCATTAAAAACCATTATAAGAATTAAACTCACAGGCGTTTTTCAGTGATTATTTCGCCTAATCAGGGTAAACAACCAATAACTCAAACGGCTAAAACAAAAAACCCATTGATGGTGGGAATGAACAAACCCAAACTTGTGGGAGCCTTGAGGGCACAGAGAGAATCATTTTGTCAGAGTTTTTTCATTGTAAATACACAAAGAAACCTAGTACCCACAAGCTAAAGAAACATGGAATTAGTTTCCAGTTGGCTTAAAATCGCTTTTTCTGGTGAGTTTGAAACTCTTTTGCTACCTAGTGATTCAGCATTTTGAGATACTTGAACCAGGACCCCAGAAGCACAGTGTGTGGCTCTTGTGATAAGAATCTGAAGTGCTTTTTCTGCATTTTCAAAGTTCTAGCATTAAACCATTGAGGAATTAAACTACAGGGCGTTTTTCAGTGAAATTCCGCCTAATCAGGGTAAAACATCCAATAGGCTCTAAAAACAAAAAAAACCCGTGATGGTGGGAATGTTGACCAATTTGGGGAGCCATGAGTGGGGCACAAGAGAGAATCATTTTGTCAGAGTTTCATTGAAAATACACAAAGAAACCCTAGTACCACCAGAAGCTAAGAAAACATGGAATTAATTTCCCATGTTGGCTAAAACGCTTTTCTGTGAGTTTGAAAACTCTTTTGCTACCTAGTGAATTTCAGCTTTGAGATTTTTACTTGAACCAGGACAGAAGCACAGTGTGGCTCTTTGGGTGATCTGAAAGTGTTTTTCTGCATTTTCAAAGGTTCTAGCAATTAACCATTGAGAGAATTAAACTACAGGCCGTTTTCAGTGGGAAAATTTCCGCCTAATCATGCATTGGAAAACATCCCAATAGGCTTTCTAAACAAAAAACCCGTGATGGTGGATTGACCAAATTTGGGGAGCCATGAGGGGCACAAGAGAGAATCAATTTTGTCAGAGTATTTCATTGAAAATACACAAAGAAACCTAGTACCCACAAGCTAAGAAAACATGGCAATTATTTCCAGTTGGCTAAAACTGCTTTTTCTGTGAGTTTGAAACTCTTTTGCTAACCTAGTGATTCAGCTTTGAGATACTTGAACCAGACAGAAGCACAGTGGTGCTCTTGTGAACTAAAGTGGTTTTTTTTGTTCTGCATTTTTAAAGTTCTAGAGAATTACAAACCATTTAAGAATTAAACTCAACAGGCGTTTTCCAAGGCATTTTCGCCTAATCAGGGTAAACATCCAAATAGGACTGTAAACCAGTAAACACACTTTGATGGTGGGGATGAACCAAACAACGGGGAGTGCCTTGAGTGTGCACATGAGTAGAATCATTTTGTCAGAGTTTTTCATTGACCAATACACAAAAAACCTAGTAACCACAAGCTAAGAAACATGGAAAAAAAATTATTTCCATTTTGGCTAAAAAAAAATCCGCTTTTCCTGTGAGTTTGAAACTCCTTTTGCTACCTAGTGAATCAGCTTTGAGATACATTGAACCAGGACAGAAATACACAGTGTGCTCTTGTGATCTGAAGTGCTTTTCTGCATTTTCAAAAGTTTCTAGCTTTAACCATTAAAGGAATTAAACTACAGGCGTTTTTCAGTGAAAGTTTCGCCTAATCAGGGTAAACATATCCAATAGGCTCTAAAACAAAAAACCCTGATGGTGGTATTGAAACCAAACTGTTTGGGGGAGCCATGAGGGGCACAAGAGAGTGAATCATTTTTTTGTCAGAGTTTCATTGAAAATACCCACAAAGAAACCTAGTACCCAGGAAGCTAAAAAACATGGAATATATTTTCCAGTTGCCTAAAAAACGCTTTTCTGTGAGTTTTGAAAACTCTTTTTGCTACCCTAGTGATTTCCAGCTTTTGAGATACTTTGAACCAGGACAGAAGCACCAGTGTGCTCTTGTGATCTAAAGTGTTGTTCTGCATTTTCCCCAAAGTTTCTAGCATTAACCATTGAGGATTAAAACTAACAGGCGTTTTCAGTGAAATTCGCCTAATCAGGGTAAATATCCAATAAGCCTCTAAACAAAAAACCCGTGATGGTGGGATTGACCAAATTTTGGGGAGCCATGAAGTGGGCACAAGAGAGAAATCATTTTGTCAGAGTTTTTTCATGAAAAATACACAAAGAAACCTAGTTTACCCAGAAGCCCTAAGAAAACATGGAATTATTTTCCATTGGCTAAAAATCGCTTTTTCTGTGAGTTTGAAACTCTTTTGCTACCTAGTGATTCAGCTGTGTAGATAACTTGAACCAGGACAGAAGAAGAGTGTGCTCATGTGATCTGAAGTTTTTTTCTGCATTTTCAAAGTTCTATCATTAACCATTGAGGAATTAAACTACAGGCGTTTTCAGTGAATATTTCGCCTAAATCAGGGTAAAGATCCAATAGAAAGTAGGCCCTCTAAACAAAAAAACCTGTGATGGTGAGATGACCAAATTTGGGGGAGCCATTAGGGACACAAGAGAGAATCATTTTTTTGTCAGAGTTTTATTGAAATACACAAAGAACCCTAGTACCCAGAAGCTAAAAACATGAGAATTATTTCCATTTGGCTAAATCGCTTTTCTGTGAGTTTGAAAAACTCTTTTTGCTACCTAGTGATTCAGCTTTGAGATACTTGAACCAGGACAGAAGCACAGTGTGTGCTCTTGTGATATGAAGTGCTTTTCTGCATTTTTTCAAAGTTCTAGCTTTAACCATTGAGGAATTAGAACTACACAGGCGTTTTCAGTTGAAAATTCGCCTAATCAGGGTAAACAATCCAATCAAGCCCCCCCCTCTAAACAAAAAACCCGTGGATGGTGGATGAATGACCAAATTTGGGGAGGCCATGAGGGGCACAAGAAGAGAATCATTTTGTCAGAGTTTTTTTTCATTGAAATACACAAAGAAACCCTAGTACCCCACAAGCTAAGAAACATGGAATTATTTTCCAGTTGGCTAAAACGCACTTTTTCTGTGAGTTTTGAAACGTCTTTTATGCTACCTAGTGATTCAGCTTTGAGATACTTGAACCAGGACAGAAGCTAAACAGTGTGGCTCCTGTGAACTAAAAGTGTTTGTTCTGCCCTGCTTTTTTTTAAAGTTCCAAGCATTAACACCATTTAAGAATTAAACTCACAGGCGTTTTTTCAGGATTATTTTTATTTTTTTCGCCTAAAATCAGGTAGAACATCCAATAGACCAGGCTAAAAAAACAAAACACCCTTGAATGGGGGATTGAAAACCAAACTTGGGGAGCCTTGAGGGGCCATATGAGAGAAAGTCATTTTTTTTTCAGAGTTTCCCAGTTGAAATACAAACAAAGAAACCTAGTAACCCAGAAGCCTAATAAACATGGAATTATTCCCAGTTCGCCTAAAACGCTTTTTTTTTCTGTGAGTTTGAACTCCTTTTGTTTTACCTAGTGATTCAGCTTTGAGATACTTGAACCAGGACAGAAGCACAGTGTGCTCTTGGTGAATTCTGGAAAGTGCCTTTATTTTTTGCATTTTTTTTTTCAAAAGTTTCTAGCAAATTAACCATTGAGGGAATTAAACTACAAGCAGGCGTTTTCAGTGAAAATTCGCCCCTAATCAGGGTAAACATCCAATAGGCCCTCTCCAACAAAACAAAAACCCGTGATGTGAGGATGACCAATTTTTGGGGGGAGCCGTGAGGGCAAAGAAGAGAGAATCATTTTGTCCCAGAGAAACATGCTGGAAAATATTCAGACAAAGAAAACCCCCTAGTTAACCCACAAGCCTAAGAAACCATGGAATGTATTTTCCAAGTTTTGCTTAAAAAAACGCTTTTTCGTGGAGTTTTTGAAAACGATCTTTTTTGCCTACCCTAGTAGGATTGTCAGACTTTTGAGATACTGATCACAGGAGAGAAGCAAACAGTGTTGACCTCTTGTGAAAAAAAACTGAAGTGTTTTGTTCCTGCGTTTTTTTAAAGTTCTAAGCATTTAAACAAAAAAAAACAAAACAAAAAAAACCCAAAAAAAAAAACCCCTTTTAAAGAATTAAAAACTCACAAGGCGGTTTTTAGGCCATTTTTTTTTTCGCCCTAATCAGGGTAAACTTCCCCAAATTCGACTGTCTAAACAAACACCCCTTGAGGGTCCGGATTGACCCAAATTTGGGGAGCCCCTTTGAGGGCACAATTGAGAGGAAATCATTTTTGTCAAATTTTTTCCCATTTAGAAATAACACACAGAAACCCTGAAGTTGCCCAGAAGCTAAGAAACATGGGAATAAAAATTTTCCATTTTTTGGCCTAAAACACGCTTTTCTGGTGTGAGTTTTGAAACTCTTTTTTTGCTACCCTAGTTTGGGAGTCAGGCTTTGAGATAAACCTGAAACCCCAGGAACCAGGAAGCACAAGTGGGTGCCTCCTTTTTTGTTGGATTCGAAAAGTGTATGTTTTTTCTGGTTCTTGTCTGCCATTTTTACAAAGTTCTTAAGCATTAAACCATTTAAAAGGGAATTAAACGGCACAGGGCGTTTTTCAGTGCCATTTTTTTTTCGCCTAAATCAGGGTTAAAACAGTCCAATAGCGTCAGTAAACAAAAAACGCCCATGATTGGAGGGCTTGCACCAAAAATTTGGGGAGCCCCTTTTGAGGGGCACCAAATGAGAGAATCATTTATTTTTCAGAAGTTTCAATGAAAATAACCAACAAAAGAAATTCTAGTGCCCTACAGAAGGCTAAAAAAACTTGAAATTATTTTACCCCCCAGTTCCCGCTAAAAAAAACGCCCCCTTTTACTCTGTGAGTATGAGAAACTCCCTTAATGTTTTACCTAGTGAATTCAGCTTTTTTGAAGATTCACTTTTGAACCCAGGACGAGAAAGCACAAGTGTGTTTGACTTCATGTGTGAAACTCTTGAAGTAGCCATTTTTGTCTCTGCCGTTTTCCAAAGTTTCTTTAGCCATTAACCATGTGAAGAATAAAAAACCTCCACAAAGGCCGTTTTTCAGTAAAAAAATGCTCCGCTCTAATTCAAGGGTAAACGGCCGAATCCCCTAAAAGAGGCTTCCCCTGTAAACCAACGACATCCGTTGAATGAGAGGGATTTGACCAAACTTGGGGGAGCCCCCTTGGTTAGGGGCCAACGATGAATAGAATCATATTTGTCCCCCCCCAGAAGTTTTTCCAATTGAAATACACCCCAACTAAACCTAGTTACCCCAGAAGCCGAAAGAAAACATGGAAATTTTATTTCCGGGTTCTGGGTGAAAAACCCGCCTTTTTTTTCTTCTGTGAGTTTTAAAAAAACTCTTTTTCCTACCCTAGTAATTCACCTATGAGATACCTTGAACCAAGGAAAGAAAGCCAACAGTGGTGCCTCTGTGTGATCTGAAGTTGCTTTGTATCTTTTTTCTGCATTTGTTTTCCAAAAGTCCCCTAGCTTTAAAATTAACCCCCTATTGAGGAATTAAACCTACAGGCAGGGGTTTTCAGTTGAAAATACGCCCCCTAAATCAGGGTTTTAACAATTCCAAATAGGCCACCCCCTCCCTAAAACAAAAAACCCGTGAATTGGGTGAAATTTGACCAAATATTTGGGAAGCCAATTGAGGGGGCACAAGAGAAGAAAATCATTTTTGTCCCCAGAAAGATTCATTGAAAAATACAGCAAAGAAACCTCGTTACCCACAAATGCTAAGAAACATGTGGAAATTATTTCCCAGTTTGGGCTTAAAATCGCTTTTTCTTCAGAGAGTTTGAACTCACTTTTTTTTTGGAGCTAAACCTAGTGGGGATTACAGCTTAGGAGATACTTGAAACCCCGGAGGACCCAAAGGAAGCACCAACAGTGGTGCTTTTCTTTTGTGGACATCTAAAAAGTGGGTGTTGTTCTGCCCTTCTGTTCCAGCGTTTTGTTAAAAAGTTCCTAAGCCCAATTAAACCATTTATAAGTGGAATTTAAAACCCTCCACAGGCCGTTTTTTCAGTCAGGGCCCATAATTCGCCCTAAATCCAAATGGTATAAAAACATCCGAATAGACCCTGTTAAAACCAAAAACACTCCGTGAATCTTGGGATGACCAAACTTTGGGGGAGCCCCTGGAGGGGCCACTATAGAGAGAATCAATTATTAGTCAGAGTTTATCAATTGAAAAGTACACAAAGAAACCTAG